>PVIA01007588.1:0-81481 GCA_004024845.1 Tonatia bakeri | reverse complement strand
ATATGAAAATATCCTTTCTTACATAAGTAAGCAAGGATAAATGAAACATATTTTGATGAGAAACATAGATGCCACATGGTCAAGGAAACATTTGGATCACAGTGATTCTCAAATTTTAACCACAGAACCTCTGCACTCTGCTCCCCCACAATCCTCCAAGAGCTGTGACTCTCTCCTGACCCTCATTATTATTGATTTTTGATCAGCTCCCTGGGGCATTGACAGGGCGGAGGAAAGGGTCTGGGCTGAATGAGAGGCACCCCACTTCCACCTCTGCCCACCCTGGGTTTGGGAAGTGGGGGGCTGATGGAGGTATAGGTACCCTCTGCAGTATGAAAGCTGTCTATGTGAGAACCCCTTCCCAGTGGACAGATTTGAAAAATGAATCAATTAGATCCCATTTGCAATTGAGGACTTGAATGTAATGCTGCTGTGTCATTTTTAGAATTTGCTTTTGTTCTGCCTGCAGGCAGCTGATGAAGCACAGCATGCTGTCTTTTGTTTGTACAAGGGTGGTTCATAGTCTCTGCCCCCGTAGTTGAGATATCACTGTCACATGTCAGTTGCACTTGTTTACATGTGTTTTTTGGAACTTGTCCTTATTTCTTTTTTAGGTTTAATTTCCACTGTATTGTAAGGCAAAACCTACAATTTCTATTTCTTTGGCATATTTAACCCCAGGAAAGATACATTAGTTTTGCATCCAGAGTGCTGACTATTCACATTGTTGAATAAGAGTTGTTAACCTTTGGGCAATGGTATATGTAGAATGAAAGTGTGAATTATACAGAGTAAACCGCTAATCTGATTTCTTCACTTTAGAAAATGAATTAGAATTTCATTATAATAATGCTTTGCATTTAAACACACTTAGTGTATAAAACATTTATTTTTTTAAAAAAATTGCTATGCATTCTCACTGTATTCCCACATAGGTTAACTTCTTAGAATAAGTCAGAAAATGTAAAATAATTCAGCTGTGTTGTCTCCCCCAGACCTGAGACCCTATTATGCAGGTGCAGGTTCTGTGGACAGTCCAGTGTATCCCGGGCCCAGAGACACACCCCTGTGACTTCCCCACGGGAGGGCCCTGGAGAGAAGCACAGGCACAGGGCCACAGGGCTCACCGGAAGGAGAGAGCCATCGCTGGCGGGGTTGGTTCAGGCTGGTTCAGGCTACTGAAGAGACGGGGTACCGACCGGGCTTGAAGGGTGCATGGGCTTCCATCAGCTCTCCGTGGGAGGATGTTATTCTAGTCAGGGAAAGGTAAGAGCCCCTAAAAAGGCCTGGGGGTTAGGAAATTGTCGCTGGGAATTAAGGTAAATACAGGGACACAATGTCCCCGAGTCTGATCAGAAACATGGCTTTTAGAGTAGGAGTAAGCTGGGAGAAAATAATTTTAACAACGATGGATGGCAAATGTGGGGTACCTTCTTCTCAGACGCCAGACATTGTATAAAGTGCTTTACCTGTGGAATCTCTTTCAACCTGGAAGAGGTCGGTGGAGCCTTGTTGAAGAGTTTCTCAGGGAAGAGCAGTGCTGTGAGCGCCGTGGTGGAGCAGGTCCGCACCCAGACGGAGCGGAAGGAAAGTGGAAGTCGGCGCGGGCCGGGCCGTTCGAGGGTGCTCAAGAGAGGGGATGAGAACTCGAACTAGTTCAGCGTGAAGCAAAGTGAAAACAAAAATTGGGTTGGTTTGAATCAGAATTCGCTTAAACTTCATATTGTGGTTTCTGCTAAAAACTGCGTTCTGTCACTCAAGACATTACGGTGGACTCTTGGGGACCCAGATGGCCTTTGCTGTGTCCTAGATTCCTTTATTGGGGCATGGAAACCAGTGGTCAGTGAGGCTGACGTCTCTCAGTGTTACCTGAGACCGGAACCTGGAGGCGACACAGATTTGTCTGCGTCGCTCATTCCTCACCCCTTGTCTGTCCCCAGCTGATGTAGGGGTCAAGACTGTCTCCTAAGACTGTTGACATCCTATCTCATTTCATGTATCCCCAAAGCCCAGATTTCTTCAATGTTCAAGTTCTCAGCTGCTGGAATATACTAATCCCATGTTAACTGTCTTGCAGATTCCATTGTGATTGGATTTTGGGTTGGTCTTGCAGTCTTCGTGATTTTCATGTTTTTTGTGCTGACTTTGCTGACCAAGACAGGAGCCCCACACCAAGAGTAAGTCTGGGCTGTTCTGAAGTATCTGTTAAGCCTCACAGGGAAGGAAGAAACAGAGAGAGTTACCACAGCTGCCTGCCCCAAGTGCCCGTGGGCTGGATCTGCCTTCCTCCTGGCCTCTTGCCTCTGGGGTGTGTTTGCAAGTGGATCCTCCTGAACCTGGGTCTTCGGTCCTTTCATACAGCCCTAATGCTGATTCAGGCCTGGTTTTTATGATGAAAGACTGGTTAAATAGGACGCATTTTCTTCTTAGTCCCAAAAGAATTTAGATGACTCACCAGACTAAAAAACAGTGAATAAAGGCAACAGCAAAGCAGGGTGAAAACTAGTTTTAAAAATTATTTGAAGGAGTAGAGAGAGTTGTTACTGAGTATTTGATTGAATTAATCATTGACAATAAGCAATGAGTTCAATGCTGAGTTTCCCTGAAACTAGGTTAAAAAAAGGAACATCAAAGATTATGTGGTTCTCATAGCAGAATAAAGAATACTTTTCTCAGGCTTTGGATTTGAGGAGGAAATTATTACAGGAGTACTTAAAGAACACTGAGTAACGTCAGAAATTAATTGTTCAATTAAGGTATCCCAAAATCTCAGAAATGTTTTAGAGATTTTTTTATTCCAACTCTTTAAAAAGGGGGCAAGGACATGCGTTGGAACCTTCTGGTGGGCCCCAGCAGGCGCAGGCAGACGCTCGCATCAGGGAGTTAGTTTGATGAGGGGGCTGTTGATACGTTGTGACCAGGGAGGGAGACAGAAGCCCCACAGGACAGTTGCTAGCCCAGGGCTAGCGATCCTGAGGAGCAGCTACCACCCTGATCTGCGGGAGGCCTGACTGGGAGCCCTGCCGAGAGAGGAGCTGAGACTGTGGAGAGAGGGACGCAGGCACCCAATGTGATCTCTCAGAGAGGGAGCCTCTGATAGATACCCGCACCTTACTTTCCTCCCTCCCTGCCTCATCTCTCACCATTGCTTCCACAGGCTGAACACAGCAGCACAACCAGCAGCCAAGCCGAGAGCAGGACGGGGGAGGGCAGAAGGGACCTGGGGAGCAATGGAAGAAACGTGGCACAATTCCTAATCCTTTAAATTCAGCATCTCACTGAATGTGCACAGCCTGACAGCTGTGTTCTTTTTATTGCACCTCACCATATAGTCTCCAGTGACTGTCGCTCAGTCTGTAGCCTGCACTTGAACTATAACTAATGTCTGGGTACAGGGAACAGTTCTGTCCATAACTCAGCTATTTCCAGAAATCAAGGTCTGGGAAAAAAAATTCCTTTTACACAAAAGGAAAATACCATTTTATTGCAACATCTGGAGACATAATGTTGGGAATCTCTGTAACAGCCACTGAAGAAGTGTGAATTTTCCCCTTTCTCTCTCCAAGTGCTCACAGACATTTGCACAGGCCTTTGCCTCTGTTATACTGGTCCATGGGATTTGAAAGTAGGGTGTGGATTGCAACAGTGGTAAGAAAAGCTGAGTACAAAACTCAGATTAGGGCACATCTCATTGAGTGGTCAGGGGAGAATAGCACAGCATTATCTTCCTTTTCCTCAGAGGGATGGCTGCAGTTTTGCTATATAGTTATTGAGATGGGTTTGTTTGATGTAGGATGCAGGTGATTGTATAGGTGGGAACCCTAGTCCAAAACAGAACATGACTTCCTGTGATGGTTAATCTTATGGGTCAAGTTGGCCAGACAATGGCACCCAGATACTGGGTCAAACGTTATCCCAGATGTTTCTGTGAAGGTGTGTGTGCATGTGTATGTGTTTAGATGAGACTAATGTTTAAGTCAGTATTCTTTGAGTAAAGCAAATCATCCTCTATGATATGGGTGGTCCTCATCCAATCAGTTGAAGGCCCTCCTAGAAACAGACTAACCTGCCATAAGCTAAAAGGAATTCTGGCAGAAGACTGCCACAGACTTGAACTGCAACTTTGCCCTGGGTCTGCAGCCTGCTGGCCTACCGGCTGCTTTTGGACTTGCCTGTCTCCTCAATCCCATGGGCCAGTTACTTAAACTAAATCTATATCTCTCTCTATAGACAGATGAAGAAAGAGAGAGAGGGGAGAAAGAAAAGGAAGGGAGGGAGGGAGGGAGGGAGGGAGGGAGGGAGGGAGGAAACATCTCTCTCTCACACATATCCTCCTTTTGGTTCTCTGTTCTGTTTCTCTGGAGACACCTGACGTGTCATGATGACCCCGAACAGCTGAGATTTGCATTTCCAGTCTTGCAATAGGCAGTTCAGTTCTACAGCAAATGGTTTCTCATTTGATGGCTGTTCTGAATAATCTCAGCCAAAGAGCAGGGGTAGTTGTGACTCGATATCTTTCAGTGAGGTTAAGAAGAAAACCTTACCTTTTTTTTTTACTTTTAGTGCAATAATGGATCAGCCCTCTCAGATACACCTTAAGTGCTTTCTGGAGTCTAGGGCGATGTGAGATAGAGCATTTTGTTGCAGTATTATCAACAGAAAACAGAAGGAAGCAGGTGTACAGGAAAATCCCTACGTGGATCAGTTAAAAAGGCTTTTTGATCTTAATAAATTTGACCTTTATTTAGCAGAAATTTTCTCTAAAATAGACATTATTTTTTCCATCCAGCCAACTTTAATATAAAATAACCCATTTTAAGTTTGTCTGTGATACTTAGGCATAGAGGAAAGAATGATAAATCATTGAGAATACTGAGACCTTTTAAAAAACGCTTACCATATACTAGGGTCTACTAATCACTTGATAGGTATATTCTCACGAAATCTTCATAGGAAGTTGAGATAAGCCCTGTAAGTGTCCCCTCTTTACCGACAGGGAAAATGAGGCTGAATCACTCATCTGAGGTCTCACAGGTAAAAAAAACAAATCCTGTGGAGCCAGGCCACAGCCTCTTTCACGCTGAAGCTCCTGTCAGTAACCACTTCAGTAAATGATCTTGTAACAGTGATTTTTAATCTTCTTCTGTTGAACCAAGGATATTAGTAAGCAATCAGGTTTGTTTTCTTTTACCACATGTTGGACCAAGCGTGACCTCTGGCGTCAAAGATTTCCAGATCTACTTACTGAGATTTTGGCTGAATTCTTAACCTCTCAATGCTTGAGTTTCCTCATTTGTAAAAATGCAGTCATCCCTGCCTCCTCGGATTATGGTAAAAATTAAGTGAACTAATGCCTAGGGAGCCGCGGGCATACACTGGGATCACAGTGGCACCCCGTGAAGATGAGTCCACCCCTTCGGTGCTGGCGGAAGTCTGGGTAAGGAGTAGGAACCCATCCTCCCATCGGACAGCAGGGCCCAAGCACTCACGGAGCATCTCCGCTTGTCAAAATGTTGTCTCATCTACCCCAGCTTGAGCGTGGGTGTGTCTCCCAGTGAAAACAGTAAGGTGAATACAGAGAATTTACACAGAGAATCTCACTTGGTGATGGACTGAAAGGTCTGACATGCCTGAATTCTGATTGCTTTATATAGAGGCTCTCTGGGTAGTTTGTCATAAGAACAGTCACTTCCTTAATTAGGATACCACGAATATGACTCCAATGTTCTGGTTAAAATCCCTGACCAACTCTGCAAGTTCAAAATGGATTAGTGGTGAATCTGCTATGGAATTCCATCTTATCCCCCATGGAGGCATCTGGGGGCTTAAATGGCTCACCAGGGTCTCACCGTTGCTGATTCATGGGAAGGGCCTGACTATCCCTTCTGCAGTGGCGAGACACCAGGATGGCAGCGACCACCACCCCTGCCCCCACTCCCTGTGTCCATAACCACACAGACAACACCCATAGGTTGTATTACCTTCCGTGCATAGCCAAGACTGCTTCAGAATAATGTTCAAAACACCATTCCAGGCAACCATCAGGAATCAGCAATCAGTCAGGAATCAGTCAGTTTGCCTGAGAGAGATCACATATTTGCCATCTCTTTGGATGGCAAAGAGTTGAAATCTATTCAACTGCACAGAACTAATGATATCATAATAAAACTGGCAAGTGTTTTTCCCTCAGATTTTTGACTTGGGACCACATTAGGATAAGAATGTCAATGGGAATCACTGACTTCTCAGTGGCTTCTGGTCAGGGAGAGAGCATGCAATAGTTAAGACTAGGTTATAAGACAGTAAGAAACAACTCTCTGCATCTCAGGCCAGCACGACATGGGCTTACTTCGTACTCACGTACTCAAGCTACGTGTCTGCCAAGGGCTGGGAAGGGGTGGACAGAAGCTTCTGCAGGTGCAGCTGCAGTAGCTCCAACATCCAGCTTCTGGGGCTTCTGGGACAGAGAGGAGGAAGCCTGGAGGTCTCACCTCTGCCCTTCCCTCCTTCATCCAGAAGGAGCACATACCCTCCTCTCACAGCTCATGGGTCAGAGCTTGCCACGACCGCCTGGCTGCCCGGGCTGGGTGGGCGAGGAGAACCAGATACTGGTACATACTAGTAAAGGGCACTGTAGGGGGGAAGGCTGTTATAAAGCTGACATCACCTTTCTTAAAAGCTTTCAGGCCCAAGAAGTGGCATTAATGGGGATTATTTTCCCCATGGAATGTGTGCTGTTGTGTGTGGGGGAGTGAAACCCTCTTACCTGGATCCCTCATGGGCAATGAGGAGAGAAGACCTGTTTCCCCCTGCTTTCTCAGCAAAGGAGCCGTTTACTCCCTATGCTGTCTCGTTAAAGCATTATGGCTCCATTATCATAAATCTGCTGGAGAGAAAGAGTAGTAAGGAAGGCTTGGATCACATTTTTATGTTGAACATTTTGGACTTCTTTAAAAAATTATCAAACCCAAGACATCATGTGCCTTAAATACCCTCTGTTGATAGCCTTTGCTAAGTGTCCTTTGTCCAGGTGGGGAGGAGAGCAGGGCTGTGCATGACCCTATGAAAGTGGAAATCACATTCTACCTTGCGTTGCAGTTTAGACGAATGTGGCACTGACTACAGGGTATATGCAATGCAGCTAAAGCCTACTAGCAGGAGAGTGTCAGCGCTCAAGGTCTTTGATAATGACTGAAGCCACAGGAATGAGCTGGCAAGTATAGATGGAGTGAGTGGTTCCCAAGGAGGTCCTGCCATGCCGAGGGGTCTGCCCCTATCAACAGGTGGAAAATCTAACCATGCTACAAATCTGATTCAATGTATACACCTTTGTTCAGGACTCACTTTTAATTCCTCATCAATTAGGAGGTGTTCCCTTAGTGCTCTGGGCTTGCTCGGGACTGTGCTGGGGGCTGCACTACAGTGGTGGAGTTTTCCAAAGAGACTGACATCTTCCTGGAAGTCGGTATTACCAACTAAAGCAACCAAAAGTTACTTTTCGCACACAACCCTCTCTACATCTGCTCATTAAAGACATCTTCAAGAAGATGGCAACTCACAGATCGAGAGAGACTGATTGCAACACATATACCTAACAAAAAACTTGAATTCAGAATATATTACATAGTTAAAAGAATGTTTGCAACACATATATAAGACAAAGGCCTTTTATTCAGAATATATTACCAAGTGTCTGCAAATCAAAAACAAAAAACAACCCAATTTTTAAAATGGGCAAAGGACTCATATAGACACTTCGCAAAAAAAGTTAAACCAATAGCCAACAAGGACATGCAGAGATGCTCAATGTTATTAGGTATCAGAGAACTGCACATTAAAACCACAATGAGAGGCCATTTCACTCTCATGAGAATGGCTAACATTAAAAAGACGGACAACACCAAATGCTGACAAGGACGTGGAACAACTCGAATTCTCATATACTGTGGTGAGAGTGCAAAATGGCACAACCATTTGGAAAACTTCATGGTTTCTTATGAAGTTAACCACACATCTTCTGTAAGGCCAGTAATTCAACTCTTAAGCATGTGCTCAAGACCAACAAAAACATGTCTACAAAGAGACTTTTCAAGAATTTCATTACAGTTTTACTCTCAGCAGACCCAAACTGGAAACAACCCAAATGCCCTTTAATGAGAGAATGAATAAACAAGGTATAGTGTGTTTGTACAACAGAATTATACTGAGCAGGAAGAAAGGCAAGTGATTGCTACATGCAACAACGGGCTGGGTCTGACACATGCTGAGCAAAGGAGTGCAGGTACAAAGGGCTATATATTGTGTGATTGCGTTTGAATTTCAAGAACAGGCTAAACTAATCTGTGGTGAGAAAAATAAAAAAAGATTGCCTATAGGAAGTAGAAATAGTCTGGAAGTTCAAGAACAGGCAAAGCAGCCCTGGCAGGTGTGACTCAGTGGATGGAGCACTGGCCTGAGAACCAAAAGGTCTCCGGTTCCATTCCCAGTCCGGGCACATGCTTGCATTGCAGGCTAAGCCCCGCACTGGGGGTGTTTGAGAGGCAACCAATCAATGTGTCTCTTGCACATTGATGTTTCTCTCTTTCTCCCTCCCCTCCCTTCTCTCTAAAAATAAATAAAATCTAAAAAAAAAATAAAAGGCTAAGCTATTCAATGGAAATGGAGATTAGAGCGAGGGGGTAGAAAATGAATGAAAGGAACTTAATGGGATAAAGGAAATATTCTATATCTTAATTGGGGATGTGGTTACATGAACATATAAATTAATAAAAACACATTGACTTTGATACTTAAGATCCAGGGGTTTCTGTATGTAAATTTCACGCAGTGGCAGGATGAATAGAAACTGTTGGCACATTGAAGCAAACTGTGTCCATGATCACAGTGTTCACATATAAACCCTTTAATTTGTCAGTCAAGGAAAGAAAAGAGGAATGAAAGCACAACCTGTGAATATTTAATGTTTACCACAGTCTGAGAGTACAAAAATGAACTTTTCCCTTGTTCTCAGACAAGGAGAATCAGACAAATTGCATTGTTCTCACCCCAGAAACCATCAGGAAAAAGTTCAGGGGGAGCAGGGAAGGCATCTCAGAGACCTTGGCTCTGCCTAAGGAGGAGCAGAACTGTCGGATTCCTGTGCCGTTGTTCTTCAACCAGGGTGCTTAATGGAGCCCCTGGCTGGGATTAACGGAGCCCTGTGCTCTGGAGGAGCTGCTGCTCACAGCTGGGATTCTGGGTCTGCTTTCCCCTCAGTGGATGCCCCAGGCAGGCGACAAAGCTATTACTCAGAGCTTCTTAGCCCTGGTGCTGAGAATGGTGCCAGCCCCAGCAATCTTAATCAGGCCTTCTCAAACACGTGAAGCCCTTCTTTTTTTTTTTTTTTTGCCAGGTATTATTTTATATATTTGTTTGTTTGTTTGTTTAGTATCTTTATGGGTGCTTTATTCCGGTGGCCAGCAATCTGAGAAGATGGCAGGTTTGTACCCTAACAGACCATCTTCATCAGGAATTATTTTAGCTTGTTAGGTCATGGGTTGCGGTGCACTGGCCTTTGTTCTCCAGCATCTTCTAAAGCCTAGTGAAGTGGTCAGTAGGGGAAGAAAATCACCTGCTGATAGATGAGACCACTTAAATCCTCATTCGAGCAGAAGTCATTCAGAGTCTCTCTAAAGTGATTTTTCTTTAAATTCTGCACGCATGACCTACTCAGTGTTTGATGATTTGCAGATCAGTGGTCTTCACATCACGTTTGCTCAGTGGGTAAGGAGACTGGTGAACCGAGCTTTCTACTAAACGGAAAAACTTGAGCTTCTGCGAGGAATTCTGTGACTGATGTCACCCAGATAATCACAGTAGGAGACAGGTCTGATTTAGAAGTCCTTCAGTGGGCTGGGTTACAGAGCTTCTAGGGTTACTAACCTCTGAAATCCAGGTGATTCTGGATAACTTGGAGGTGTGTGTGTGTGTGTGTGTGTGTGTGTGTGTGTGTGTGTGTACACATTCAGTGGGATATACCATATATATATGGGATCAGATTTTCTAGACCTGTATTGAATCTATGCTCCTCCCATCCGTGGGAGTTTGGTCATCAGCACTTTATCCTGAGTGATGGGCTGGAAGGGAGTTCAGAACTGAAATTGAGATAGTCACACCCTCGTTGAACACAGCCTACTTTTGGTTAGGTTCTGTCTGGATTTGAAAGCTGTTCAGAAATTATTCTCACCCTTAAGGAGTCACGACTTGTGTGCAAGCAATTTTTCTATAAATCTGGAAAGAAGGCATTAAAGTCCATGGGATAGCAGGGAACTCAGCTTACCCATGCTCTTTCTTTCATGTACCTATAGGACTAGTGGGGAATTATTTTATTATTGATTTATTATCATTAAATCACTAATTTGTTCCACCTTAAATGCAATAAGGGATTAGGAACGTGGGTTCTGTTCCCACTCGTATCACTAACTGGTTGTGTGACTCAGGTGGGCGGGCTGACTGTCCTTGCCTTAGGTTATGGGTTTGTGGAGTTGGTATAGGAATTCTTGCCCTGAGTGGCTGCACTGGTCAGTTTTGAGAACTGACTGAGATAAAAAGATACAACAGTGCTTTGACAAATGGGAAATGCACCTCTGTGAGATATTGTCGTTGCTTGGGCTGGCCTGATGTAGGTCAGTGTGTCTACATTTGAGCATAAATAGTGATCCTGTAGGATTCTATGAAGATACAGATTGCTGGGCCCTACCTCCAGAGATTCTGAGAGTCTGTCACTCAGGATTCTGCATTTTAAGAAGTAGTTGAAGTAATTCTGATGCAGATGATCCGAGAGCCCCACTGAGAATGAGAAGATTCCTCAGCAAGGTGTGTCTTTCCAAGAAGGTCCATGGGCCCTCATCCCTGGGCATTTGCCTTGAGTTTATTTGCACATGTTCAGAAGTGATGTCTCTCAGTTCTGGTGTTTGCAGGCTCTGTACAGGGACTTGCACTCAGTAGGTGCTCAGGGGAAATGTGCCGGCCTGCTGTACGTGTCAGAAGCCGTGGATCTGCAGTGGGATGAGCTGGCATGTAAGCGATCTTTATTTCCCTTTTCTTCACAGCAACACAGAGTCTTCGGAGAAGAGATTCAGAATGAACAGCTTTGTGTCAGACTTCGGAAGACCTCTGGAGCCAGATAAAGTGTTTTCTCGACAGGGCAATGAGGAATCCAGGTCTCTCTTTCACTGCTACATCAATGAAGTGGAACACTTGGAAAAGGCCAAAGCTGGTCCCCAGACCACAGCCCTCGACAGCGACGTTCAGCTCCAGGAAGGCATCAGAAGCAGTGGGCCGCCCGAGGAGGAGCTGAACAGGCTCATGAAATTTGACATCCCCAACTTTGTGAACACGGACCAGAACTCCTCCTTTGGGGATGATGATCTTTTGATTTCAGAACCACCTATTGTTCTAGAGAATAAGCCAGTTTCCCAGACCTCACACAAGGACCTGGACTGAGATACATGCTCCGTAGTGTCTTCCTGAAGGTGTTGGGGTGTGTTTGTGCAGCAAGAAACCTTCATTCACCAAAATTGTGTGCGTGTGTGCGTGTGAGAGACAGAAACAGAGAGAGACGGGAAGACAAAGAGAGAAGAACGCTCTCTCTGCAAAGAGCTGATTAAACTGAGTTTTTATGCCTTTAAACACATCCAAGGCTTTTGGGGGAATAAAGTATTTATCATTGTCTCATCTTCCTTGGTGAGAAATTTGGCCACACACTCAGTGTCATCATTCTTGAATGGGGGTTATCGTTCTGTGTCCCATCCTGGCCCTGCCTCCACCATGCTTCACCTTCAGAGTTCACTTTAATTCTCTGGGCTCCCACATTGTTCCTGTAAGACGAGGGGCCTGGAGCAGACGATCCATCCTGGCTCTAACATTTTGTGAATTAATAGTGTTGCATCCAGACAAGGTTGGAGTAGACACAGAGCTCTATAAACTAGGGCACTGGCTCCTATTTCTTACTGTAGGACCCCCAAATATCTATACTTTCCACTCAACCCTTCACTGATTCAGCATTGCCAGGGGCCCGAGTGTCTACCAAGATGTCAGGGCCCTCGTCTCACACATCACTGTGGGCAGTGCGTCTGTTGGTTGTGCTCAAACAGCTCTTCTGAGAACCTCTGGCCACCCGTGTGCAAAGCTCGGGACACTCCTGCCCCCTGCCGTCCTAGAGTATCAGTCTGTGCTATATCTCACGGTACTCCTGCCCCCAAGAAACGGAAGGGCGGTTATCAGCTAAGTCAGGGAGGTGACTTGTGTGTCTGTGTCTGGTCACACTTGTGCTATTGGCCACCAAGCAAGTAAAGTGCTACTTGCAGTGCTGTCTACTTACCTGGCAGGTGTGTAGGTGACAGTCACTTAGCTAGTATGTGGCTTTGAGCTGAGATGGTGAATGGGTTGTAAATAGACCACCAGGAGTTGTTCGGGTTGGCCTGGTACAACAGAGTAAAGCCTTCACACTAGCATCAGAAATAATTTGGTTTACACACCCAGGTTGCACTCATGGACCGCTGCTAATCTCTGGGTAGGATTTTTATTATGATTTTGTTCACCACCTGTCTTGTTTATGCTAAAAATAAATGTATTTGATTGCACAAGAATTTTCTCTGGTTCTTTGTTTCCAGTTTAATTTTCTTCTTAAAACTATTCCTTGTTTATAATGCCTCCTAACTTCTATCAGCTCTAGGGTCCTGGTGGTCCAGCCACGTAACGGTTTTCCTCTAGGAATTATTCCACCAAAAGAAATGCCTTTCCCGTAATGTCTTTTGAGAAAAATATTATTCTTTAAATAACACTAAGCAGAACAAGGAGTGGAATTTTTTTTGTAATTAAAGCTGCTATAACAAATTCTTGCAAATAGTTACTTGCTCTTTTTAATGGCTATTTTCAGGAAAGAGAGCAAGAGTAGTGAAGAAGTGATTTTATTAATGTTTAATGTGAATATTATTCATAATTTACTTAAGCAAATATAAACCATGAGCTATTTCTTGTTAAGATTAAAAGCTTTTTAAATGATATTTGATTTAGAAGTGGATTTATTAGAAGGCTGAAGGATATCTAAAAGTTGGGAAAATGCCCATGACTATACCATCATTTTTACGAACTAAGTGTCAAGAACCGTGAAGGGTCTAAGATTTTACTCCTCTTGCAAGCTAACAAGCTGGCCTGGCGCAGTTTCATGGATCTGACAGGAGACATGAGGCTGACTCCTGGGTCAGGTACAAGAGCTTGGTTACAGCATACCAGGCGGCATGTCAGTTCCTGAGTTCATTCCCTATTGCTGTTTGAACAAAAGACAACACACTCTGTGGCTTAAAGCAACACAAAATTATTCTCTTCGAGTTCTGGAGTGCAGAAGTCCAAGATCAGTCTGAGTGGGCTGAAATCGAGGTGTCTCAGGGCTGTGTTTCCTCTGGAGGGTGTGGCGAGGAATCCACTTCCTCGCATGGCTCATGGCCCCGTATCACTGCGACCTCTGCTTCTACTTCACATCTCTGTCCCTGTCCCTCTTACAAGGACCGCTGTGATTGATCACATCAGATTACCCAGGATAACATCCCATCTCAAGATTCTCAACCACATCTGCAAAATGCCTCCTGCAGTGTAGTGTAACTTAGTCACAGGTTCTGGGGAGCAGGACATGGACATGTTTGGGGGACACTAGCCTACCATGGTCTTTCATTTGGTCCCAAAGATTCATGTCCATCCTGCATGCAAATACATGTCTCTCATCCCAACATCTTCCAAAGTCTCAATATAGCATTGCATCTAAGTCCAATATATAATATAAATCTCATCAGCTCAGAAGTCTAATTATCTAAGTCAGGTATGAATGAGAGACCCTGTGTGTGATCCACCTTTGGGAAAACTCCATCTGGGCCTGTAAAACTAAAAAACAAAGTATTGTTTCTGAATATCTGGAGTGCCTGGAGAAAACCCCCACAGACATACGAAGAACATTCAGACCCCACACAGACAGTGGCCCTGGCCAGGAATCCTTTTTTTCCCCTTCAACAATGTTAGAGCAAAACACTGTTGAACAAAGCAACATTATCTGAAGAACTGAGTACCGATGTTCCAGGAGAGAGAACCAAGGCTCTGGGACATTTAGTACTTTGCAAAGTGCAGAGCTAGTAAGTGGAAGACCAAGCTGGGTTTCAAGTAAATTATGAGCCTGTGGAAGGTTTGAAGGATGCCTGTTGGTTAGCATTTCTCTGGTATCTGTTTTGTGGCTCTCTCACTTTGGAGCTCTGTGTCATTCTTTTTAACCTTTGATCTGTGTTTTAAATTTAAATTTTGCTTTGTTTCAGGTAAACAAATGAAATCTGTAAATCTACACTTTAACTTTCAAGTTTATTCCATCTGAATTTATCGTAATTCCTGATGATGTTTCATTTCTAGCATCGTATTTTGTGATGTTTATTCATGTTGCTCTATTATTCCTGCTTTATGTCATGCAGTCACGGCCGAGAACATGGGGTCTAGAGAGTCTCTCTGGGCTCGGACCTGTCACTCGCTAACGGTGCAGGCTTAACCAGGACGCCTGATCTCTTTGGGACTCAGTGTCTCCTATACAAAAAGGGATGATACCCACCTCCAAGTCTGTGAGCATTAAGTGACAAAATATACAAAGTACTTAGAATAGTGACTGGCCTATCGTACTTCCTCCATTATACTGCTTTTGTATGTATTCTCTTTTTAAGTATTTTAGAGAGAACTCCTGAATTTTAATGAAGATACTAGATACTGAAAGTTACAATCTATTGTTTAATCTGCCCATTGAATTTTATATAACAATTGTTATGTTTTATTTTCATAAATCCTGTTTGTTTTTTAAATGTTATCTGTTATTTTTCATGGTGTCCTGATTTTTTCATTACATTTTCTATAATGTATTTTTTACAATGATTCATCCATACTTATTTCATGTTCTCTTTCAGATTATTTTATATTTTTAGATTCTGGAATACTAATCATCTAGGGTTTAAGAGTTTGCTTCTTCTACTCAAAATTAATTATTGCTGACTATTCTTGGTCCTGTGAGTGTGTGTGTACATAGAGTTTAGTTGTGTGAGTTTCTCTTCAGCCTGTATAATTTTTTCCTATGATGGTCCCACGAACCCTGGTTTATAAAATTTCACTAGGGAATAAATTTGTGTTACTTATCCAAGGCTCCAAGTGACTTGATCAGTCTGGAATCGTGTTATTTTTTGCTTGGAGATCCTGCATCGTAAGTCGAGAGTAAATCTGGATCTCACATCCACATGAAGCATGAGCTTAGGTTTAGACTTTTTGAGGGAGACTTTTTTCCTAGAGACCCCAGTAGAACCGGTCTGCTCACCCCTCTCCTGTGTCAGTGTGCGGAGTTCTCTGAGGCTCCCTTTCATTGAAAGCAGCCCTTTCCATGACTTTCATGCAGGGGGTCTCAGTAAAGTAAGAGTGTGTATCAGGTATGACTCCTGTTTTTCTGAATGGACATTACGACACTATTCACTATGCAGATTAAAGCCCCCTCCCTCCAGGGTGCTGTGGCATCAGCCCCCAAGCTTCCTACTCTACCTTTAAGTTTCCTGTTTATTTTTGTCACCTGCAAACTTCTCTTTCCTTCACGGTTAACAGAGGGGTATTTTTGTTGTTATATTTTACCCAGTATTACTAAAAATTTTACGTTTCAGAGGGACCCAAATTAGCTCAGTTCACCATGTTTCCTGAACTAAAAGCTTCAGTTCTAGAGTATCTGTTAGATTCTTCTTAAAAATAACCTCTCAGTATATTTCCTTGGTGAAAATCTCTAGCCTTTAATCTGTCTTGCCCATCATCTCCTCTATTTCATTGGACATACTAATTATCTTATATTCTTTATTTGCCAATCCCAGTACCTGGGCTTTCATTTGTTGTCTAATTCATCCTACTCTCATATTCGCTCATGGAGTGTTGACACTGCAGACCTAGGAGTTTTTCGTTGTTGGGCAGACGTTGTTAGCGAAATCTCTGTGGACACTGCACATGGTGTCGCCTTCCATGAGGGAGTCTCTCCCTCCACGACAGGCAGGTCGAGGGGTGAGGGCTGACCATCCCACTGCAGTCAGGCATGGATGGAGGTGGGTCAGGGCTAAACTGCAGTCTTTAAACAACTTTGAGGTGCACTTGACAAAATACTTTTCACAGGATTAAAGCGTACAATTTATTTTGACCTGTGTAAAGACCCAAGAAATCATCAATACAATCAAGACAATGAACATATACATCACCCACAAAAGCTTTCTCATGCCCGTGTTTATTCCACCCCCCCAACCTCCCTTCCCCTCAAACTGCTGATCTGCTTCCCGTCACTACACATTGGCTTGCTTGTACGATGAAAGATTAGGATGCATGCGATCCAGCAGGTGTCTGCTGTGACATTCGGCAGCTTTCATGCAGCATAATTATTTTGAAATTCATCCAGGTTATTGTATCAATTTTTCATTCCGTTTTGTTCCTCAGCAGTATTTCATTTTATGGATATGATTTGTTTACCCATTTCCTTGTTGATAAACATTTGGGTTATTTACAAATTCTAGCTATTAAAAATAAAACTGCTGTGAATATTTGTTTACAAGTCTGTGTGAGTATAGCCTTTTATTTTCTTGTGTGCCTAGAAGAGGAATGTCTGAATTGTATGGTAGACAAGTGTGTCTATCTTTTCAAAAAACTGCTAAATAGCTTTCCAAAATGACTTGTTTCATTTTACATTCCTCACAGTGTGTATGAGTTCCGGCTGCTCTGGCTCCTGGCCAACATCTTGTCGAGTAAGTCTGGTAAATGCTGTCCATTCTAACGTGTGTGGAGTAGCATCTCACTGTGGTTTTAAGTTGCATTTCATTAATGACTAATGGGATTCAGTGTCTTCTTACATGCTTATTTTTCATCTGTGTATCTTTAGTGAAGTGTCTTTCCAAGACTTTGGCTCATTGTTTTATGGGGTGTTGTCACTGAGTTCTGAGAGTTCTTTATGCTGGATATGAACACTTCATCAGAAAGATGACCTGCAAATAGTTTCTTTTCATCTAGGGCTGTCCTTTCATTTGCTTAATAGTGTCTTTGAAGAGCAGAGAAGTCCGATTTACCAATTTAAAAAATGGATTTTACTTTTGGTATCACATTAAACAAATCTGTGCCAAACTGAAGGCCATAAAGGTTTAATGTTATGTTTTTCTTCTAGAAGTTTTACAGCTTAGTTTTTCTATGAAGGGCTGTGGTCCATTTGGAGTTAGTACTTGAGTATGTTGTGAGGTATGGATCAAAGTTCCTTTCTTTGCATATGGCCATCTAATCATTCCGGCACTATTTGTTGCCTTTGTGCCTTTACTGAATTGCCTTTGTGCCTTTACTGAAAATCAGTTGTTCGTATATGTATTGGTTTATTTCGGAATATTCTATTGTGTTCCACTTGTGTGTTTCTCTTTTTTATGTCAATACCAGACTTTTTGATCACTGTAACTTCATAATAACACTTGAGTTCTCCAATTTTGTTCTTGTTTGAAGCTGTTTTTGGCTATTTTGGGGTCCTTTGCCTTTCTATAGGAATTTTAGAATGGGCTTTTAAATTCTCTGCCTTAGATCCTGTTCTGCCAAAATTCCACCCATTTTCTCAAGATTCATCTCCAAAGCCACACTTTCCAAAAAACATGAAAGGAATTTCTCTTTCTTCTGTGCTTCATTCATACTTCATAACGTTCTCATTGCATTTATTCATAGTTGCTTCTGTGAACTCGTCTGATCTTTCCTGGCTTACTGGAGACCCCTCAAGATCAGAAAACCTGACTGGTTCCCTCTGTGTGCTGAAAAAACTTGCTGTATGTTTTGCAGGATTGAGCCTTTCCTTAAGAGAGGTCTGCAGAAGATATATGGCTTATTTCCTGTGTATTGTTAAGGAATCCAAGAGATTTAGAATGGTTTATTTTTTGTTCTCTCCAAGATCTCTCAGCCTTTATTATTTCTGTTGCTATTACTGTACCTTCAAAGAATAGTGGGATAATTATTTTCCAAATATGAAAACACTCTAATTTACTTGAGATGATAATTATATGCAGCTCTCTTAACCTAGTTATTGTTCACATACTCCCTCAACATTGAACTCCTGGGAGAATGTCATATCTTTGCAGATATCAATGGTATCTTTGGCTCCCAGGGCAAGAGTACCTCACGTCAGACCTGCTATATTTCCATCGATCCCCTGCAGCCCTACACTAGCTCTCAACTGGAGGCAACTGCAGTCATGCACTTGCCCCCTAAAAGCCTAGTATTCTCAGGGAGAACTTTTGCGTGAAGTAGACTCATGTCCTTCTTATAGGAGAGTTCAGCCTAGTGGTCTGGCAGCATGGGAATAGGTGTAGCCTGCTCTTTGTAGAGTCTAAACTCTTCTATACCTATTAGGGACAAATACAATGGGAAAATTGTATTAGCATGCAACAAGTGAGCAGCATGATATATGAGTAGGAAAATCAGCTTTCTTGTCACACTCGGGCATCATGTCAATGTGACACTCAGTGTGGAGAATGATTTCTCCTGTGAGCAGTTTGAGGGTCGAGGCACTTAGGAATGGAGTTTTGTTTTTCTTTCTTATTCATTACATCTAGCGAGATTTGTACAAATCCTGTGTATTTGTGGAGCACAGCACAAATCTTTATTAACACATCATGTATTTAAAGGGCTAGTAGACAATTTGTTAGAAGATAGAAATACTCTTCAATTTTTATTCCAAAGTAGAATCTTGATTAGTGGTTAAGGAAAATTTACATTAAAATCTTAAGTAGCTGTGTGTAATTGTTACAGGGTGCAGCCAAGAGCTGGGGACCCCAAATGGACATTTGAAATGGGGCCCAGAACTCAAGGTATCCAGGAGATTCTAAGATTTTTTTTTTAATCCCTTCCACCCCACAGGTGTGAGTTGGGGGAAGGGGCACAAAGAGCAAGGACATGCAGGGCAGCTTTGCAGCTAATCCATGGCATGGTCATTTAACATACCTATAGCCTTGGGCCGGTTGCTTGAATGTGCAAAGTAGCTATGGCCATGCTCTGGGCCAGGGGGATGGAAAGGGACACCTCCCCGAGACGTGACTGGGGGCAGGTCCCCTGAGTTTCAGCGCTTGCGTGGGAGCTCGGAGGAGATTGGTTCCAGGACATGAGGTGACACTTGCCCAGACCCTTGATGGTGACCAGAAAGGCTGGAAAGGACAGCAGATTGAGGGCAAGTGTGGCCGAGTGTAGGAGGAGTCGGAAATAGGGCTGCAGAGGAAGATTGGCGCAGGGATTTAAACCCAGGCATGACAGCCATAGAAGAGAGAACCACGCGGATTTGGCTGAGTGGGGACTCCCGTGGTCCTGGAGGTGAGAGGACCACATGGCTGGAGTGGTGGAGAAAGGACCACATGGCTGGAGCAGTGGAAAGAGGACCACACACCTTTGCCAGAGTGGGGACCCCCACAGCAGTAGTAGGGGGAACCATCACCCAGTTTTAGCAGAGATTCCGGCGACACAGCTGATGGTGCCTAGAACCGAGAGAGGCCTACCAGCCGAGCGAGCACGGATTACTGGGAAGAACCAGACATTGCCTGAGACTGGACTTCTATTTCCTTTCCTGAGATACGGTACCCCATACTGGGCAAGGGAGAAGGAAGGACTGTGTGCGTTTGTGGGTGTTTTAAGGGACTTTAAGATTTTGATAAAGACATTAGGTCACTACCTTAAGTTTGTATAGCACTAAATAAATGTTTTCCTTTCCTTTTCACAAATCTCCAGCATTGAGAGATATCTTTCCTTTAAGGTGGCAGACAAGACGGACCTGAATCTCTTTCCGTAAGAGTATTATCATTCCAGGCCCCCCCGGGTTTTGGTTCTATAACATAATGACTGATGGGTACTAGACTCATCCAGGTGATCACTTCATAAGTTGTGCGACTGTCCAATTCCTGTGTGTGCCCCTGAGACTAATGTAATATTGTATTCCAACTGTTGTCGAAAAAGTAATTATTACAAAAACTCCATGTCCTAAAAAAATCTTAAATACAGTGACATAAAATAAAAAATGATTAACATGATACCAGTATGAGCCAGTTTCTGTGTCAGCTTTGCAATGACTCCTTCCTTATCAGGGCGCCCGAGGGGCTGGGCCGTCATTGCCACATCATCAGCATCATCGTGGAATTTATTCCTCTCATGGGTGTCCAACCTTTTGGTGCTCTGCCCCACCCTGGGAGAAGAGTCATCTTGGTCTACACATTAAATACATTGTGACATGTAATTACCAACAAATCTCATAAGGTTTTCAATAAATTTATGATTTTGTGTTGGGCTGCATTCACAGCCATCCTGGGCTACATCCTGGGCTGCATTCACAGCCATCCACGGGCCGGCGCAGGTTGGACACCGCTGCACAATAAAAAGATGAACAGAGGATGTGTCTGCGTGTGTAAATGAAGAACAATCATCAGACATGGGATGCAGAATGAATGTTCCATTCGGAGAAGAATGTGATCATGAAAACCTCGTGTGGTGGACAAAGGAAGTGGTGGGAGTGAGCCGGTCAGATGGAAGGATGAGGACCAAGCAGAGGAGGCCGCATGGAAGGCACGGCTAGATTCGTGGTTTAGTTTGAATGAGGGGAGTGTGACAGGCAGCCACCCACCCAAGGTAGCCATCTGTGAAAACATTACGGTTCATGGAAAAGGGACTTTGCAGATGTAATTAAGGCTTTTGAGATGGGAAGAGTGTGGTGGATTATCCAGGTGGGCCCAATCTAATCACATGGGCCCTTAAAAGTGGAAAAATTTTCCTAGTTCAGAGGGAGATGTGAACGCAGAAGGGTGCCCGGAGAGGTGCACAGGGCTGGCTATGACGACGGAGGAAGGGGGCACAGGCCCAGGATTGTGGGTGCCCTCCGGAGGCTGCAAAAGGCAAGAAAGCCATTCTCTCCTAGACCCCTGGGGATACCCTGATTTTAGCCCCATGAGAACTCTGTTGGACCTCTGGCCTACAGAATTGTAAGATGATATATTTGTGCTGTTTTTAAGCTGTTAAATTTGTTGAAATTTGTTAAAGTAATAATAGAAAAGTAATGGAGGATTTGTGTAAGAGCAAGCAGAGGTCTTGAATGAAATATGGAGACAAAGGCTGGGATCGGACTGAATAGCGCCTTGAAGACTGGGGTAAAAGTTCCGATATTAACACCTAAAAACAGGGTGAAATGGGAGGGCAGTGTGCAAAGTTTTAGGAAGAACTGCCTGGCAATGCTGTTTTGCAGACGATTGAGGATGAGAAGGGCATTGGGGTAAAGGAGGCAATTAAAACTCTATCTAAAAAGTAAGCCATGAAATGGTGACAGGGCTCAGGTGGTGGTGGATGTGGGAACCGGAAAGGACAGAGAGGTTACTTTGAAGGAACTGGCTATAGGTTTGGTGATTCTGTTACAGGGTGCAGCAAAGAGGCGGGGACCCCAAATGGACATTTGAAATGGGGCCCAGAACTCAAGGTGTCCAGAGATCCTAAGATGTTTTTTTTTTACCTCTTCCCCCCACCACAGGTGTGAGTTGGGGGAAGGGGCACACAGAGCAAGAACATGCAGGGCAGCTTTGCAGCTAATCCATGGCATGGTCATTTAACATACCTATAGCCTTGGGCCGGTTGCTTGAATATGCAAAGTAGCTATGGCCATGCTCTGGGCCAGGGGGATGGAAAGGGACACCTCCCCGAGACGTGACTGGGGGCAGGTCCCCTGAGTTACAGCGCTCGCGTGGGAGCTCGGAGGAGATTGGTTCCAGGACATGGGGTGACACTTGCCCAGACACATGATGGTGACCAGAAAGGCTGGAAAGGACAGCAGATTGAGGGCAAGTGTGGCCGAGTGTAGGAGGAGTCGGAAATAGGGCTGCAGAGGAAGATTGGCCCGGGGATTTAAACCCAGACACGGCAGCCATAGAGGAGAGAACCACGCGGATTTGGCTGAGTGGGGACTCCCGTGGTCCTGGAGGAAAGAGGACCACATGGCTGGAGCAGTGGAGAGAGGACCACACACCTTTGCCAGAGTGGGGACCCCCACAGTAGTAGTAGGGGGAACCGTCACCCGGTTTTAGCAGAGATTCCGGCGACACAGCTGATGGTGCTGAGAACTGAGAGAGGCCTGCCAGCCGAGCACAGATTACTGGGAAGAACCAGACACTGCCTGAGACTGGACTTCTATTTCCTTTCCTGAGATACGGTACCCCATACTGGGCGAGGGGGAAGGAAGGACTGTGTGCATTTGTGGGTGTTTTAAGGGACTTTAAGATTTTGACGAAGACATTAGGTCACTACCCTAAGTTTGTATAGCACTAAATAAACATTTTCCTTTCCTTTTCACAAATCTCTGGCATTGAGAGATATCTTTCCTTTAAGGCGGCGGACAAGACGGACCTGAATCTCTTTCTGTAAGAGTTATTATCGTTCCAGGCCCCCTTTGGGGTTTTGGTTTTGGTTTCTGTAACAATTCCATGCCAGGGAGAGTTAGCCAAGTGTGGACTGAATGTTTGTGTCTCCTCGAAATTCACACTGAAACCCCAATGTGATGGTATTTGGAGGTAGTCAGGCTTTCGGAGGTCCTGAGGGTGGAGCTCTTATGAATGGCATTAGTGCCTTTATGAATCTTAAAAGGGCTTGGTTCATTCTGTTTTCCACCGTGTGAGGATAGGAGAGCCCTCTTCAAACCAGGACGTGAACGCTCACCCAGATGTCTGGATCTTGGGCTTCCCAGTCTCCAAAACTGTGAGAAATAAATGTTTGTTGTTTCATCTACGGTAATTAGGTACAGCACCCTGAACTAAGAAGGTCAAGAATGCCTCAAAATTTACAACTGACTAAAAATGGACTCAGCAGCTGGTTTCAGGGAGAGAAATTAGCTGGTTTCAAACACACTGACTTTCATGAGATGAGTAATTCTGGAAGGAATTGGGATGAGGGGCTGACAGTCAGGAGGGAGGACAGGTGGAGGGGCTGATCTGATGTTATCCTGCTGGCAGTGGTAGCTGTGCCCTGAATGTGACAGTAGATGCAGTCTCTGGGGACTGGAGGGAAGAGGGGTTGTATTTGTAGGTGAAGGTCAAGGGTCAAAAGAGATGCACGTGGCCGTGATAATGAGCAAAACAGGTAGGAAGACAAGGGCATGCACATGTGCGACTACTTGAACTGACTGCCTAGAGCTGGTGGGAGGGGAAAGCTGCTTCCTTCTATTCTGTCTTCTCTAATGAGCTGGCTCATTCAACCCTTTATATTCTTTCCCTCACAACTTCCCTTTTGCTTTCCTTACAAATCCTTCCCCCAAATCCCCTTCCAAACTTTTCTCTAAGGATTTACACAGGCCACATGCAGTTCTACTTATCTGTCTTCTGCATCAGAACTTTTTCACTGTTAAATATAATTAGCCTAAGAAAGGAGGGCCCACTGGCAGGTGGTCGGAAGGGGTTGAAGTGTTGGGCACCACCCTGCCTGGTCTCAGGAAGCTGTGACCCCCTGTGACTTAGGCTGAGTGAGAAACCTCCGGATCAGGAGCCACTAAGGAGACAAAACTTGTTCCCCTGGCCTTTAATGCTAGATCAGTTTCCAATGACGGGTAACAATTCTCTAGGATAGAGAATGGACCTAAGACAGGGGTTGATCTTGTAAAGGCCTCTGTGAAATAAGTCTCACGAGACTGTGGAAATAAATGAAGGGGCTGTGGAAAGGAAGGGGTGATCGGCATCTACCCCTGCCCCTTCTTAGCCTGAGTCTTTGTACTCAGATGTGAGAAATCCAAGTCTCCTTGCTCCTCTGTCTCCAGCCAAGGGGCAGCTTGGACCGGAGACAGTGGACCCCCGGGGTAATCAGGCCTCAAAGAATAGCAAGTTCCTGTGAGATCTGTTTGCTGGAGGATGTTATTAACTTGGAATTTGAAGGCAGTCAGGAAACCTTTAAAACCTGTAGTCTTTTCATATGATAAAACTCCAATCTCTGCCCGGAATCACAACAGAAACTCTGTTAACATCTTTGTAAGATACGTGTTCCCTTTGACCCCTTCTGCCAGACTGTCAATCCACAATCTGTGACTGCTTTGTCAATAAAAACCCACGGAGACAAAGAAAGGGGCTGCCCCCTTAGGAGGGGAGCCCAGAGGCTTCCCCCCATGAAGGTAGCCTGGAGCAGCTCAAAGACTTGGAGAATGAGAGCTCCGTCTCTGACTTCTTCTCAGAAAACTGTTTCTGTATGTGATTATTTCTAATATGTTTAAGCGTGTTCATAGCCAGGAAAGCCCTGGGTGCTGCACGCAACGGCAAGTGATTAAAGCGAGGTTCGAAAATCGCTTATAGTTAGTCAGACAGCTGGGCGATTTTAAGTGAGGTAGAAAAATCGCTACATTGAAGTGCAGGGCAGTCCCTGGGACTAGCTCTACTGGGCCAGACTCCTACCATGTTCTTGCCTCTTCACCTGTGCATACCTGGATGCATACCTAGTACAATTGCCCCATTTTCTTGTCCTCTCCACAAAGTCTAGTCCATTTCTTGTTCTTGAATTATACTAACAACTCATTTTATTCTAAAGAAACTTGATGCATCTCTTCCTTCTGGGGAATAGATTTCCGCTAATGGATACTTCCCTATTTCTCACAACAATCCTATAAAGTAGGTGTAGGTGGGAAAAAATATCTTTTCTGCTGTTTGCACTATTGAGGTGATTGTGATTGAAGCTTTGAACAAAACTGGAGAGAGAAAAATGGACATTATGGCTTAAACTAGAGGGGAGGAAATAGGTTCATTAGCAGCAGGACCTAACCTTATCAAGCTGGACAGGTATTGAGAAGACATACATGTGCTTTTTATTAACAGCTCTTCCTCAGAAACTGAAGAAAGGCTCTAAATGGATTATATTCTAAAACAATTAGTAACTTGGAAGGATTCAGAAACATTCAAACTTCACTCTTCTCATCATTCACTGCTAAGCTCTTTGAAGCAGGATGGCTGTTGTAACTAAAGTATCTTACCTCATTCTTTGTAAGATTACCTCTTAATGCACCTGCAGATAGATCTTGGACTTACCTATAATCTGTGGTAGACATGGGTGGGAAAGAGGAAGGTTTTCACCTCCTTCCAGACATGTAGCCATAAATTTAGGAGTTTTGCAATAAGGGACAGAACCGTAACATTAAAGCTGGATTTCCCAGGGTTGATAGGTAAATACTAGCTATGGAATGCTGGGGGCTCACAAGTAATAGATCCGATCAGAAACCTCTTTGCGCAAAAGCAGCAGTGTCAGCAGCAAGCCATGTATTCTGATCAAGTTCCTGATGGGAAGGCCTGTGGGTGCAGGTGCTTTCTGACAGTGTGAAGAGGTGGGACTTGAAGGAGAGGACTGGTATTTCCTGCAGCTTAGCTTCATAAAAGCCTTACTATTCAAGACCGTCTAAATGTGTCTATCTTCTGTGTTCTCATCCTGGACATTTGCAACGGCTAAGGAATGGAGCATGATTCTTGCTGTTTTTAGTTGTAACTAAAAGTTCTGATAGTGTTTATGGATCTTCAGTCTGCAAATAGAATTAAAGACCAGCCAAGTGCACAGCTTATTCCAAAACAGGATATAAAATTCTCCTCCAAATAGGATGCACTTTTACTGTAAGTGATCAGCTATCCGATGCCGGCACTTCTTGTGTTTCAGAATCAGCCACATTTGTGCCTGAAACGAACAGCCCATGAACAGTCATCAAAGGGAGGGGGGCACAGCTATAAATTAACAGGTTTTCAGATAAAAAACACACAAAGCAAGTAATAATCAAAATAGCTTATATTATAACTTAAAGATTCTTTCACATAAAAAAATAGCAAACTATAATTAATGCTTTTTCTACCCTCTTAGGAAAAGGATGTTAAAAAATGCTGGACAGTACGACATTAATTGCATTTCTTATATTTAATTTCTACATTTCACATTTGCTACTCATAATTTCACCAGTATCTACTGCACCTGTCCTGTACACAGTATTTCACACTGTATTTATCATTTTCGAACTGCATTTATTAGCTTGTGGTTATTGAGCATTTGGAATATGGCTAGTCCAAGTTGAGATGTGTTTATAAATGTAAAATTTACCAGAATTTGGAGACTTGGTATGAAAAAAGGAATGTAAGAACTCAACTTGTAAAGTCACATTTTGAACATATTAGATTATATAAATTTCCAAAATTACTTTCATTAAAAAATCTTTTAAAATGTGGCTACATTAAAAATTACATGTGGCTCACATTAATTATACTTCTTATTGGACAGTACTGGGCATTTGAAACATTTGAAAACAAGGTGCCTATAGCTTTAACTTACCAGTATCTTATATGGTCACTATCTGCTTTTGAAAATGGGAATTGCAAAGTAAAAATAACAATCTGGCTACTTTTGTGCATGCTTTAGGGTTTAATTTTTTTAATGAACATATATTACTTTTTAAATAGTAGAAAGTGAAAATGTTATATTCTATCATCTTAGAGTTACAAAAAAAGAATTGGCATTTAAGACATGTAGCATAGAACAATTAATCAAATCCCCCTATTACCTGTGAATATATTTTTCACCTGTATCAGGTGAAAGAAAATGAGGTAGGAGTGGAAATCTGGGAGAACACAAGATAGTTCACTGGCTGCTTGTACAAAGTTACAATTCTTGGCCAAATGACACTGGAAGCTCTCCTGCTCAGGGGACGGTCGATGTGGTGCACTCACGTGCCTGTGTTTCCATGGGAAAGAGGGGCTGTTTTTCTGGCACCAAGAATGAGTCAATGATGGCAGAGTACGTGCAATTTTCTTTTCTTTTCATATCTAGCATATAAGTGAGAACTTTTACTATAAAATTCACTAACTCTAATCACCTGACATAAAGAGATGAGCATAAATTATTTAAAATGTGACTGGTTAATGCTTTTCAGTAAAATACACCATAATGCTTTTTTTCCCCCTTATTGGTTAAGGGCAATTTATTCTGAAACATTGCTTTTGTGTTGCTTGTTTTCTGGCAACATACTGGGGCAGCTGTTTTCAAAAGCCGCCTCTGACAGAGGCACGATCCCAGCCATCGTGCACCTCCAGGCCTTGCCAGGAGGTCATGTGAGGTCTGCATTTCTAGTAATACTCTGGTGCATTCACTTCATCTGCAAAAGGAACTGGCACAACCATCCCCTGTCGGTGCAGCTCTCGGAGAACATCTAATATTGAGTCTAATTCTGTGCGGAACTTGTCCAGCTCACGATTCTTCAACTGTGCAAGTCTTTTCCATTTCTCAATTTCTTTGCTTTGCTCAGTTTCTACCACTTGGTGCGTCTGCTGTATTATCTGTAAATAGAAAAATTCCATATTACTGTTACAGTTCATAGTGGGGGTGAAGAACATTTAATGACCTCAAAGAGCTGAAGTGAGACAATGCTGACAATGGTGACCTGGAAGGAGAAGGGGGAACCCTACCAAACAAGTTTCATTGTGTCAATAAACAGGTGTGCAGGTGAAGCTGGTAAGAGGGAAATTCTGATAGGGAATTTTACAGTCCTTTTCTTGTAAGCTGTGAATGATGAGTACCATGTAAAGCAACAGAAAACCTTGGTATGAATCCAACCATCCCCAAAATGCTGTTCCTCTTCAGAACAGCATTTGAGATGCAATCAAGACAGTTTTAATATACAATGCATGCCACTGCATTCATTAACATAACTGAAAATAATGATAAAAGTACACACATGCAGCATCTATCATGTGCAAGGCTTGGTTTTTAGCATTTTATCCATGTTAACTCATTTAATTCTGCCAACCTGGGGGATACATTCTGAGAAAGGCATTGTTAGGCAAATGTGTTATTGTGCAAACATCATAGAGTGCTTGTACACAAACCTAGATGGTGCAGCTTACTACATACTTGGGCTGTATATAACCTTATGGACCACCATAGTATATATGGTCTGTCACTAACTGAAATGTCACTATGCAGAGCATGACTGTCCTGTAAAAAAATGCCAATGGAATCTTGATGTGGATTGCAATGAATCTACAGATTGCTTTGGACATTTTAACAAGTATGCCCTGCTTTTTGAAAGTTTTGCATTATGCCACTTCATGTTTATGATAGACCTATATTAGTTCTGATTTTGCTAACCAAAAGAAATGTCAATATTTTCACTTTTATAAAAAAGAAAAGGCAAAAAGAGAAAATAGCGTTCAGTGGTTGTTTAGCAGCAAGCTGTTGACAGAGACAGCCCGCACCCCAAACAGCAAGTGTGGAACTTCTTTTACTATATTTTAGCATTATTTTAGGTTTTATGTGACACTGGGTATGACTGGGTAGGTTATTTTGGGAGTCTGAGAATGCTACAAAATCTTTACATATAAATTAATGGTAACTGCTTCTTTTTCATACCGTTTCTGCTTAGGAAAGGTTTCATGGGACGTACTACCTTCGGAGTGGGGGAAACCTGCATTAATTCTTCCAATACAAAGGAATACGGGATACCTTTCGATTTATTTGTGTGTTCCTCACTGTCTGAGAGTTTTCAGCACACACCTATTTTACTCCCTTGGATAGATGACCAAGTATTTCACTGCTTTTGATGCTACTGTATACAGGATTGTTTTCTTTCTCAGACAATTTGTTATTAGTATATAGAAATACTACTGATTTTTGTATACAGATATTTTTATTCTGTACCTTCACGGAATTTGTTGACTAACCAAGAGTTTGGAGGTGGAGTCTTCAGGATTTCCTCTATATAAGATCATGTCATCTGCAAACAGAGGCAATTTTACTTCTTCCTTTCTAATTCTGATGCTTTTTCCTCCAAGCTCTGGAACAAGACAACTGCTCTCTCATCACTCCTATGCAACACAGTACTAGAACCACTTTTACCACTGAACACTATGTTAGCTGTGAACTTGTCATATATGGCCTTTATTATGCTGAGGTATTTTCCTTCTGTACTTAAGAGTTTTTGTCATGAATGGAAGTTGAATTTTGTCAAATGCTTTTTTTGCATCTATTGGGATGATTATGATTTTTATCTTGCATTCTATTAGTGTGATGCACCACATTTATTGATTCATATGTGTTGAACCATTCTTACATGCCAGGGATGAATCCCACTTGATCCTGGTGTATGACAAGTTTAATGTGTTGTTTAATGTGGCTATTTTTTTTTTGAGAATTTTTGCATCTATATTCATTAGAGATAATTGCATATAGTTTTCTTGTCTTGCAGTATTCTTATCTTGCTTTATCTACCAGTATTTTTGAAAAGTTTGAGGAGTGGCATTAATTTGTGTTTAATAGTTTGGTGGACTCCCTCTCTCTCCCTTCCTCTCTCGTTTTTATTCCTCTATCTTAAAAAAAAAAACTGTTTCGGAATTCACTAGTGAAGCCATATGGTCCCGAGCTTTTCTTTGTCAAGAGATTTTTGATTCCTAACTCTCCTTGCTAGTAACTAGTGTGTTCAAATTTTCTATTTGCTAATGATTCACTTTTGGTAGTTCGTATATTTTTAGGAATTTATTCATTTCTTCTAGGCTGTCCAATTTGTTGAGGTATAAAATCATACCTCTTTTAATTGTGATTCACAGATATTAGCAATTTTTATAAATGGAAGGCAACACACCTTACCAACAAAAAGATTACGACTAGCTTTACTGCTGGACTCACTTTCTTGCAGTGGTCTGGAACCAAACTTAGTATCTCTGAGGTATACATGTTCACAGTATTCTCCTATGATCATTTGTATTGTTGTAGTATCAATGGTAGTATCTCCTCTTTTCTGAGTTTCCAATTTTGAATGTTCTTTTTTTCTTGCTTATAGTTTTGTCAGTTTTGTTCATGATTTCAAAGAATCAATGCTAGTTTTGTTAAATTTTCCTGTTGTTTTCCTAAACTATATTTCATTTATTTCTGCTCTGATCTTTATTTGCTTCCCTCTGCTAAATTTGGGCTTAGTTTTTTTTCTAGTTCCTTGAGATGTAAAGTTAGGTTGTTTGAGATCTTTTTTTCTTGATCTATGCATTTATTCCTATAACTTTCCCTCTTACAACAGTTTTTGATGCATTCTATAAGCTGTGTTTTAATTTTCTTTTGTCTCAAGATACATTTTTATTTTCCTTTTAATATCATCTAAATTGGTTATTTAGAAGTGTTAATTTTCATGTATTTGTAATTTTTTTCAGCTTTCTTCCTATTGATTTCTAGTTTCATATATCATTGTGGTCTGAAAAGATACTGGCTATAACTTTAATTTTCTTAAATTTGCTATGACTTGTTTAATGGAAACAATGATCTATTTGTCTAGCATGATCTATCCTAGAAAAAGTACCTTGTGTGATGGGAAAGAATGTGTATTCTGCTGTTCTGAAGGAAATGCACTGTATATATCTGCTAGGTTCACTTTGTTTATAGTTCGTTCTAAGGCTGCTATTTCTTCATTGATTTTCCGCCCCTCTGGATGATCCGTCCATTGTTTAAAGGGAAATATTAAAGTCCCTTACAACTACTTTACTGCTGTTATTTTTCCATTTAGTTCCGTTATTATATTTGTTTTATATATTTAGGTGTGCTGATGTTGGGTGGCTAAATATCTACAATTGTTATATCTTGATGGATTGACCTCTTTATCATTTTTTGTGTCTTGTTGTTTTTAGCTTAAAATCTATTTTGTCTAATATAACCATAGCTAGCCAGTCCTGCTTTCTTTTGCTTAACATTTGCTTGAAATGTTTTTTTCCCATCCCTTCACTCATACTTTATCTGTGTCTTTAAAGCTAAAGTGAATCTCTTGCATGCACTGGGTTATCCAAAAAGTCTGTTCAGATTTTTCCACAAAATAAAAGACACTTTTCATTTTCACCAATAACTTTAATTATTGATTTGGATATTTTGAGTATGTCAGCTGTCTCCCGCTGTTGGTCTCTAGTGGGTAGAGGCCGAAGTGGTACTAAACATCTTCCAATGCATAAGCCCCGCAACAAAGAAACTTTGTCAATCATACCAAGAAACTTTGCACAGCATTTCTGACATGTTTGATCAGTCACAGCACCTTCTCCATACCCCGCACAAATCTTTTTCTGCATTTCAGTTATAATTTCCCTATTCTTAAAATGGCTGCACAACAATTCACCAATTTTGATGTGTTTTTTTAAAAAAAATGCACCCGGCTACCACAGCTGTCACAATACAATCTAATAAAATTGTTTAGAATGAAGTTAAAGGCAACTAAGCACTACTACAGCATCTTACGGAAAAAACGAAATTTTCTGGTCAGCCCAATAGTATATTGTTTGGATCTTGTTTTTTTACCCATTCAAGAATTCTACGATTTTGAATGGAGAATTTAATCCATTTAAATTTAAAGTAATTATTGATTGATAAGGACTTACAAATTGAGATTTTGTTGTTTTCTGATTTATAGATCCTATGTTCCTTGCTTCTTACCTCTTGCACTCATCTTTTATTACCTCATGAGTTTTTATAGCCCTGTGCTTTGACTTTTACCATAATTTTTTGCATAAGCACTACAGGTTTTTCCTTTGTGATTACTATGAGGCTTACATAAACTGAGATATACTTAAAATGTCCTATTTTAAATTGGTAACAACTTAAATTTGATAGCATACCTAAACCTTATACTTCTATTTCTTCTACCTCTAATTTTAGGTTATTGATATTACAGTTCACATATTTTTATTTGGTGTATCCAAAAACAAATTAATGCAGTTATGGTTATTTTTAGTAAGTTTTTCAACTTTTAAACTAGAGTTGTAAGTGAATAACGCACCATTACAGTATTAGAAAATCTGACTTTGACTATATATTTACCATTACTAATGGGTTCACACCTGCAGTAATATGTTCTTACGATGTTAATTATCATCCTCTTATTTCCACTTGATGAATTCTCTTTAGAACTTGTATGGCAGGTCTCTGATTTTGGGGGGAAGGTCTTTATTCTTTGTTTCTAAAGGACAGTTTGCCAGGTACAGTATTATGGATTGACAGTCTTTCTTTCAATATTTTGAATGTATCACCTCATTGTTTCCTGACCTCCAAAGTTTCTATTGAGAAATATGATCACAGTCTTATGGAAATTCCCATATATAAGAGGTTGCTTTTCTCTTGCTGTTTACACAATTCTATTTGTCTTTGATTTCTTAAAACTTTTTAATGAGATGTAATTGACATAACATTGTATTAATTTGAGATATTCAACATAATTTGGCGTTTGTATATACTGTGAAATTATCACCAAATAAATCTAGTTAACATAGTCACAAAACTTATTTTTCTTGTTCCTTGAAACTGCAATATTAAAAAAATTTTCAATTGCAGTTGACATACAGTATTATTTTAGTTTCAGGTGTACAACAGTGATTAGACATTTATATAACTCAAAAGTGATTGGCTTCATAATACCCATCTGACACCATACATAGTTATTGCCAATAGGCCCTACATTGTACTTTACAACCCCATGACTGTTTTTATAAGTAGCACTTTGCATTTTTTAATCCTTCCATTTTCACTCATCCCTCTAATCCCCTTCCTATCAACTTATTCTCTGTATCCATCAGTTTGTTTCTGTTTTGTTGGTTCATTTATTTTGTTTTCTATTTCAGATTCCATGAACAAGTGAAATCCTATGGTATTTGCTTTTCCTGACTTATTTAATGTCTCAAATGGCAAGATTCAATGTTTTTATGGCTGACCAATATAATATCCATTATATATCATATGATGCATATCAGTCACACACACATATATACACACATATATAAAAATAAATATAAATATATAAATCACTTCTTTATCCAACCCTCCACTGATGGACCCTTAGTTTGCTTCCATATCTTGACTATTGTAAATAATCTGCAATGAACATAAGGGTGCACATATCTTTTTAAATTAGTGTTTTGACTTTTTTTGCATAAATACCCAGAAATGAAGTTACCCTTCCTAATGGTCTTCCTAATTTAGCCTTTTAACCTTTGTACTAGCTTTATAGTTGGTTGATCCAATGCTTTTAAGTGTCTGCCTTTGTCAATGAGAATTTTTTTCTCTTCTACATTTTCAGTCTTGTCTTTTCTGCTTAAAGAAGTCTCTTTAGCATTTCTTGTAATAGCGGTTTAGTGCTGATAAACTGTTAGCTTTTTCTTGTCTGGGAAACTATTTCTCCTTCCACTTTAAATGATAGCTGGGTAGAGTAATCGTGGTTGTAGGATTTTACTTTTCATCATTTTAAATATTTCGTGCTAATGCCTTTGGCCTGTATTTTGTTGAAAAACCAGATGACAGTCTTATGGGAGTTCCCTTTGTATAAAATTAACTGTTTTTCTCTTGCTACTTTTAAAATTCTTTGTTTTTTACCTTTGGGATTTAAATTATGATGTACCTTGGTGGGGGCCTTTTTGGGTTCATCTATGTGTAATTCTCTGTGCTTCCTGGAATTCTATTTCTATTTCCGTGGCCCAGTTAGGTGTTTTCAATCATTATTTCTTCAAATAAATTTTCAATCCCTTGCTTTCTCTTCTCCTTCTGGTACTCCTATGATGCTAATATTCTTGTATCTGATGTTGTCCCATAGGTCCCTTAAACTACCCACACTTTAAAAAAAAGATTTTATTTATTTATTTTTAGAGAGAGGAGAGGGAGAGGGAGAGGGAGGGAAACATCAATGTGTGGCTGCCTTTTGCACATCCCCTACTGGGGACCTAGCCTGCAACCCAGGCATGTGCCCTGACTGGGAACTAAACTGGCAGCTCTTCGGTTCGCAGGCCAGTGCTCAATCCACTGAGCCACACCAGCCAGGGCTGGTTTTTTATACAATAACATTATGTCATCTGCAAATAGTGACAGTTTTACTTCTTTCTAATTTGGATGCTTCTTTCTCTTGCCTAATTGTTCTAGCTAAGACTTCCAATACTATGTTGAATAAATGTGGTAAGAGTGGCCTCCTTCTTTTATTTATGATTTGGGGAAAAAAGCTTTCAGCTTTCACTATTGAGTACTGTGGGCTTCTAATATGTGGGCTATATTGTATTGGGGTACATTCCGTTCATAACCCATTTCTTGAGAGTTTTATAATGAAAAGTTGAATTTTGTCAAAGTTTCTGTATTTACTGAAATAATCACGTGATTTTTATCCTTTGACTTGTTAATGTGGTGCATCACATGAATGATTTGCATTCCTTGAATAATCATGTTTGTGATCCTTTTAATGTAGTGTTGAATTTGGTTTCCTAATAGTTTGTTGAGGATTTCTCCACCTATGTTCAGTGGGAGAAACTGCTCTGTATGTTCTTTTCTCATAGCATCCTTGCCTGGTTTTAGCATTGGGTAATGCTGCTCTTGTAAAGGAGTTTGCAAGAGTTTGTTTGGTACTCATTCTTTAAATGACTTGCAGAATTGATCTGTGAAGCCATCTGGTCCTGGATATTAAGAGGTTTTTGATTACTGATGTAATCTCCTTACTAGTAGTTGGTATGTTCAAATTTTGAATTTCTTCATGATTGTCTTAGTAGGTTGTATGTTTCTAGGAATTGATCCATTTCTTCTAGGTTGTCTATTTATTGGCATACAACTAATTGTTCTTAATAGTGTCTTATGACCCTTTGTACTTGGTATCCATTGTAACAACTCTCCTTTCATTTATGATTTCATGTATTTTATTTAGTCCTCTTTTCTTGGTAAGTCTAGCTAAAGGACTATTAATTTTATCTTTTCAAAGAACCAACATTGTTTCATTGACCTTTGCTATTGTCTTTTTAGTTTCTACCTCATTTATTTCCACACTGATAATTGTTATTTCCTTCCTTCTACCAACTTTTTGCTTCATTTGTTCTTTTCTTTCTACTTCCTTGGGCTGTAAAGTTAGGTTGTTTATTCAAGACCTTGTTTCTTAAAAATGTCTTGCAGGCATTTATTGCTATAAAGTTATCTTTTACAAATGATTTTGCTGCACCTTGTAAGGTTTGATATGTTATTTTCATTTTCACTTGTCTTAATATATTTTTAAAAAAATTTCTCTTTTCATTCTTTGATGCATTAGAGTTTAGAAACATGTGGTTTAATTTCACATATTTGTGAATTTTCCTGTTTTCTTCTTGCAAACGATTTCTGGTTTCATATAATTGTGGCTGGGAAAGACATTTAATATGATTCAGTATTCTTAACCTGTGGAGGTCACAGTCAAAAAAATTACAGCTTAGGGTGTGTGTATCCAAGAGATACGTGCACATGTTATGACCAAACTGGTGGCTTAAACATCATGGCTTAACACTAGCCATGTACAAAGCAGCAGTCATGACCTTGAACTTATACACCTGATATATGTAACAATATTTAAGAGTTTGTATCTTTCAAGTCAGCTATGACCTCCTGCTGGGTTAAGTTGATTAAGACTTCTTTTGTAGGTATATGATCCATTCTGGACAATGTTCCATGTGTGCTTATGAAGAATGTGTATTCAGTTGCTTTTGCACAGAATGTCCTATGTATATTAAGTCCATGTGGTTTAATGTGCTTTTTAAGGTCAGTGTTTCCTTACTGATTTTCTGTTAGGATCTGTTAGGATCCACTGCTGAAAGTGAGGTATTAAAGTCCTCTACCATTATCGTATTGATTCTTCCTTTAGGCTTGTTCATACTTGCTTTATATAGGGTCCAGTAGAAGTAAGGCCTGCTTGAGTGTGGTTGGTAGAGTAACAATATGGGTGTAATAATTTCTAGTTTTTAATTTGAACATTTCACTTAAAATGTCACATGATATGCTCAAGTGTGATATTGTTATGTCACAGAATTACACGCTTATGATTTTGTACTAAAAGAGGGGCTGGACGCTGTATATTTAGGCGCTCACGTCTTGAGTTTTATATCTTTTTACTGTTAATGTTTTATCTTCTTAGTGGACTGACTCCTTTTTAATTATGTATCAGCCTTGTCTATTATTACAGTCTTTACTGTACAGTCTTATTTTGTCTTATATAATTGTAGTTATCAAAGCTTTCTTTTGGTTTCCATTTGCAAGGAATATCTTTTTCCTTCCCTTCACTTTTAGTGTGTCTGTGTCCTTACTACTGAAATGAGTCTCCAGTAGTCAGTATATAGATGGGTCTTTAAAGAAAAAAAAAAATCCATTCAGCCACTCTGTCATTTGATGGGAGATTTTACTCCTTTTACATTTAAAGTAATTTTAAGTATGTACTCATTGCCATGAAAAATATTTACTAGGTGTTTTGTAGTTCTCTGCTCCTTTCTTCTCTTTTCCTGTGTGATTTTATTATTTTTTAGTGGTATGCTTAGATTTTGTTCTATCTTTTGTGCATCTACTATAAGTTTTTGTTTTGTGGCTGCCATAAGGATTACTTACATAAGACAATTTATATTTGTAAGCCTGTTTTAAGTTATAATAACTTAAATTTGAATGCATTCTAAAGCTCTATGTTTTCCCTCCCGTTTTGTTTTTGATGTCACAATTTACATCTTTCTATCCTGTGTATCCCTGAAGAAACTTTTATAGTTATATTTTGACTCCCTTTGCCTTTTAATCTTCATACTATCTTTATGTGATTAATACACCACTTTTACAATGTTAAATTATTCCGTGTATTACCATGTACCTTTACCAGTGAGATTTAATCATTTATACATGTATGTTGTCCTATTACCAATTAGCACCCTTTTGTTTCAGCTTAAACAATGTCCCTTTAACATTTCTTGTAAGGCTAGTGTAGTGGTGATTAACTTCTTTAGTTTCTGTTCATCTGGAAAACTCATTTCTCTTTCCATTGTGAACAAAAGTTTTGTTGGGTATTCTGGTTAGTAGTTTTTCTTGTTTCAGTGCTTTTTTAAAAATTAGCATTTTAAATTTATGGTTGACATATAATATATGAATTTCAGGTATATAACTTAGTGACTCAGCATTTAAACACCTTATGAAGTGACTATCACAATATAGTAATCATCTGTCACCACATATTGTTATCACAATGTTATTGACGATATCAATAATAGCGCTGTACATTATATTCCTGTGACTGACTTCATCACTGAAAGTTCGTATTTCTTAATTCCTTTCACCCTTTTGGCCTGCATTTTTGTGCCATTTCCTTCTGGACTGGAAAGTTTCTGCTGATGGTATTATAAAGGTTTCCTCAATGTCTTTAGTTTCTGAAGATTTAATTACAATGTGTCTCGGTGTGTGTTTCTTTGGGTGTTTTTTACGTGGAGCTCTCAGCATCCTGAATCTGGATGTTATATCCTTCTCTAGGCTATGAAAGTTTTCAGCCATTACTCTTTAAGTTTTCTTCCCCTTTTTCTTTTTCTCTGGGACCCCTATAATGCAAACATTGGTCTGTTTGATGGTGTTCCATAAGTCTCTTAAGCTTCCTTCACTATTTGGGGTCCCCCCCCCGCTTTTCTGATTGGATTATCTTCATTGCCCTGTCTTTGAATTCACTGATCATTTTTTCTGCTTCATGAACACCTCGAAATATTTTTCAGTACAGTTATTGTATTTAGTTCTGTGACTTTTAGTTGGTACTTTCTTATAATTTCTACTTCTTTGTTGAAGTTCTCACTCTGTCCACTCATTCTTGTCCCAAGCTTGGTGAATATCTTTATGACCATTATTCTGAACTTTTTAACAGGTTAATCACTTTGTTTCATGAAGATCTTTTTCCGAGGCTTTATCTTGTTCTTTCTTTTAAATATATTTCATCATTTCTTCATTTTTCTTGACTCTCCATGTTAGTTTCTATACATTAGATAAAAGAGCCATCTCTTCCAGTCTTGAAGAAGAAGGGAGTCACACAGGAGATGAACCTGTCTGCTCAACTCTGCCTTACTTGTCAGAGAGCTCTCCTTGTCTCTCTACCTCCCCTCTTCCACCCTGCAGTACACACTGGGGAAAGGCCACCTATAAGCCAGGATGAGAGCTCTCACCAGAAAATGAATCAGCTGGAACTTTGATCTTAGAATTCTAGCCTCCAGAATTGTGAGAAAATTGATTTGTTTTTTAAGCCTCTGAGTTTATGACATTTTGCTGTGCCAGACCAAGCTGAATAATACAATGTTCAAGCAAACTGAAAAATCAGCACCACGGCTAATGCCTAAAACATATCATGCCCTTACTTCTGCCACTTTTCTTTTCTATTAATTCATCTGTTTGTGAACAGTAATGATATTACTCGTGCTAGGCTCATAAGAATTGAAATGATCACAGTTTAATGTAGATCTATTTCTTACAAACATTTATTGAAATGACTTAAAATTTTTAGAGACCTACCAATGATTAACATGATACAAGTTGTTTCTCTATTTCTCCATATATAAGGCAAACCAATCTTCAGGTATTTGAGATTTAAAGTCACTTTCAAGTTGTGAATAAGATCAATATATAATGGAAACACTTTAAAAAGTAAGTTTTGCTAGGGATGACAAAGCTATAGCAAAGTGGAGGTACTTAAAAGTGAAGAACTACCCAAATATGTAAATGTGATTTACTACCTTACCTGTTGCAGTTCTTGCTCTCTTTGTTTATGTTTCATTTCCATTTGTTTAATTTTCTTTTCTAAGTCCATGAAATGTTTCATCTCTGGTGTATGGTTTTCTTTGGCCTCTCTCAATTTTTCCAAGAGTTTTGTAATCTAAAATTGAGGTATGAAGAGGTATAAATAAAAAACTATGATATGGAAGTAATTCATTTTTAACAGGTAGTCTTAAGAGGTAAGAATGTTAACCATGTCTTCTGAACTGACCTCACATTCCAAAAGGTTTCAGATTGGGCCACCTTTCCCTCCCACATATGCCAAGCTGGTTTATGGCACTCAAAATTAAGCTGGGCACTCTTCTTTGGTGTATTCAGCTTTGCTAAAAAATATGTTAGTAAAGTGATTACTTTTAAGATTAAATAATACAAAAAGAGTTCAGTAAATATGGATCCTTCCTCAACTCCCTATAATCCCCTATTTGTAATTCTCTTCTGGCTCTTATAATTTTACACTTTATAATTCATTCCACAAACAAGTGTATGCATATAAAATAGAGATAATGAAGTAATAAACTTTCTGTGCTTGCTGCTGTACTAAATCCTGAGGTTGCAGAGATGAAAGACACAGGAAGTCATAGGCTAGTGCACTACCTCCTTTTTCACATGAGGGCCCACAGAGAAAGTGGAAATATCTTATGTCACCAGGGAGTTAAATGGACAGGATGTGAAGCTTCTTTATATTGGGCTTGATGAAACAATTACCTGTATTTCCTTTATGCCATATAATTTTAATTTGCTAATTGTTAACATCAAAGGCAAAGTAACTGAGAGGCAAATGGAAATAGATAAAATTAACAAATTTAATTATGTTTTAAATGGAAATATCTAGTACCTAATAACACTGGTAATACACACACCTCTTCCTAAATTAATTTTTAAAAGGAAAAAAATATAAGCAAATTAAGTCAGAGGCAAATCGAAGTATTTTAAATGTGAAACATTCCTGACCAAAAAAAATATGCAGACTTTAACTGGATGACGTGCAGAAAGGTCACACAGGCTGTAGAGAACACGCTGTGGTGGGGGTGCTAGGCATAAAACTATTATATCAAAACAGTGATCACTAAAAATTGTAAAACACCAAGAACAAATAAAATGCACAATGACTCTTAACTAAAAAGTTATTAGAGGCATTGTTACACACATAATAGTCAAATATCACTTTAACTTCTGTAAGCTTTTTTAATGATTGAAAAGTGACTGTGAGTATATCATTACACAACATTTCCAGCCATCACTATCTTGTGATCCACAGGTAATCAATCCATTTCCTGGTGCATTAGCTGGGGAGTGCTTCGTCAAGTGAATAAAAAGCAGCTGAGTGAATGAGAATCCAACACAATGTGCCATGATGGGGAGATGCCCAAAGAGCAGTGAAGGACACCTCACTCGGAAGAGAGGTGGGCCACAGGATTCTTAATCTGAGACAACTGTGTCTGAATCAATCCTAACAGCAGTAGTGAGTCATGACATTATGCGCTAGGCACTATTTTAAGTACTTAACAGATGTTGTCTTAATTTATCAAACATTTTTTGTTGTCTGATTCCCCAAATAAAAATAAGCTCTAAGAAAGCAGGGATTTTGTCTACTTTGTTTTTCTAACACTGTGTACAGCAAAGAGTAGGTGTTTAACAATTATTCATCAATTAATAAATGAGTTCCCCTTTCAACAATTAAACATTCATTTGTAAATTGCATAAATTCAGACAATTGGTTCTAGACAAAGAACAGAAAAAAATCCTCTCCATTTGTACCTACTTAAATGTATCTTTAAGAGTATAATTAAAGTTGAATACATATTTTTATAGAATACTTATTTTTATAAAATTCTTGTATTTTAGTGAATTTATCCTATGTAAGTATCGTATTTTGCTGTGTATGATGTGCACATGTGTTTCTGTACATGTTATACATGAGCTTATTATCTCCATGGTACGTAATCATTATAACCATGTATAACGTGTACCCTTATTTTTCCCTCAAAAATTTGGGCAAAAAGTGTGCATTATACACAGCAAAATACCGATGGATACATAAGTAAAAATGCATGATCAAAAATGTTTCCTGTTACATAAATACTACAGAAAAAACTATAGTAACAACCTCAATGTCCAATGATAAGGAGGGGCTTGGTAACCTCAGGCAAGTTACTTAACTTTTCTAGCATTGATTTCTTCACCATAAAATGGGAATAACAGTACCTACCCTTTAGCGTTATAGTGAAGAACCACATACAGCACATATCACAGTGCCTAGTACATACTAACTAAGCACTTAAAACTCAGTAACTATTATTGCTATGGTGAGTTTCCAAAAAGATCTATTTCCTATAATTATATTATTATTGGTGATCCAGTATCACTGTCATGATTACTTGACCTATTTCCTAACCCAATTAAATAGTGTTAGCACTTAAAGAACAAATGATTTCAATCATACAATTATATATTATAAAAAATCAAACAAAAGAACCAATAATCCCATTTCCCCACTGCTCAGAAAATAACATCTGGGAAATAAACTTTTTTTTTCTATGAAAAGTAGACATTTATTGAAGATACAAGATACAAGAAACACTGTAAGACAATGATGTCTCAGTCCCCTTCAAAATGGACAGCTTGGGACCTCACACAGTTCTCCCAGTTACCATCAGCTGCCCTGTCATATTTTCCTGAATCTCATCAACAGTCTGAAATCTCTTCCCTTTCAAAGGTGATTTTAGTTTGGGGAAAATCCAGAAGTCACAGGGCACCAAATCTTATTCACTGGCAGTGGTTTGAATTAAGTTATTAGCCAACAAGACTTTCCATAAACAAGTTACTAATATTATCTTGACATGGTATTTCTAGATATGTCTATTTGTATATTTAAGTTAAAAATTTAAGCAGAAATATGAATATGATTGAAATGGCTAAGAGAACCTTATGTCAGTCCAATATTTTTGTTATTTCTTACCTCTTTCTGTAAGATTTCTTCTCGAACTTGAGAAACTACTAGAGACTCCTGTTTATCCTGCAGCTCATTAACTTGATTTTGGAAATGTTTTATAAGTACCTAGGAAATTATGTCAGAAATACTAAGTTAAGAAAGCTCTTCCTTGAACATTATTTGAAAAAATATAAGAAAGTCAACTAATGACTTTTGTTCATACTAAAATTTTTAAAAAAAATCCTAATATTTTAAAATTACCAAGTTCTAACATAGAAATAAACTGCCATAGGAATTAAGTTTATTGAATTAATTAAATTCACTGAACAAATTCATTGTTTTGCTTCTTTCAACATTTAATATAAACTTTGTATCAAATTATAAAGCATCACACATATTACAAATTAATGACTATGTAACCACTTGGCTTCTTTATCTCTAGTACTTTCTTCTGAAGGCCTGAAAAATACCTTTTAAGACTGCTGGAGGTAGGGGAATATAAGGGGACTAAATGGTAATGGAAAAAATATAATAAAGATTAAATAAAATAAACATATAAAGTGTAAGAATTTTGAAGAAAGTGGTAATTATTATTTTTATACTTTCTGATTAAAGTAGAGTAATAGCTTTTATTTAAAAGCTATTGACTAAATAAAGATAACACAAGCCTAATGTCTGTGAAATAAAAGTTAGTCTCATATTTTTAGACAAAGAAACTGAAAAAACTTAGGAAAAAATCATCTCATCTCTAATGTTTTACTGTTTACATGATCAAACTATGCCAACTTCTATTTAACACACAGTTTGCAATATTACATTTAGAATGTTGGGAAAGTAAAATATTCATGCCACTACAGCATCACGATACTACTTTGCCCACCTCTCCTACACCACGCCTTACTATATAGTCACGTGACATGTTTACACCACACACTGACACTACTCTTACGAGGAAAAAGTCTACAGAAGTTATCTTCAAAGCTTTATAATGGTTACTTTTGAAAAGCACTTTAAATCTTTTTACTGAATTATTAAAAACAGTCACAGTTCTTTCTGAGCTGAGATTAAATACAGACCTCATTACATTTCATCCTATGTACCCCAAATATTTCAACATGATAAGGATATTTTCTCACAAAATCACACTGACACTTTCATACCTAAAAAAATTAACAATTTCACAACATCTAATATGTAGTCCATATTGGAACTTCCCCAATTTGGGGATTTGTTTTTAATTAAGATGATATTAAATATGACAGGTGGTAGTGAGATAATTATTTCTTGAATAATTACCTTAGCTTTTTTAAAAATTAAAACCTACAGAAAAAATATAGAGCAAAATGAACATTCATATATTCTTCAACTTGAATTACCAACTGCTAACATTTTGCCCTATTTGTTTTTTTTCTCTTGGACACACCATTTGACAATAAATTGCACCTTCTATTTTAATGTCGTTTGTTCACCTTACTAACTCCATAGATGGGCCACACTGTAGATGTTCCTAGATATCCGAGAAGGAAGACACTTTTGAGGAAATGCAGATGAGCTGTCAGCATACCCTGTTATAATTTTTAAAAGACTGTGCTTCATAATAGAGCTATCTATGTATATCTCTGTTCCACATTTTGTCCCCCAGTGCCTGACTGTCTACAGACGCAGGATCCTTATTTGTTTAATGGATAACCGTTAATGGGGCAAAAGAATGACTAGGACAATTACTTGTCAGTTGAGATTTGGGGTAGAGGGAGATGGTTTAACATTCAAGTTCAAGGACTAAATTCCCAATCACATTAGACACAGCCTTCAACCACCCATTACACTTACTTAAAAGAAGATCTACTTGAGAAATATAGGGACAAAACTATAAAACACATACTTAGAGGTATAACTTTAGAAGAGTTAAACATATGGTAATGGCATCCTACACAAAAATAAAATCAAGCTAATACCATTTTTATCACCAACATAAAGTGAAGTTAAAATAATTCCAAATTAATGTTCTGTTAACAATACTAAAAAGAAAAATCATCACATTAAAGCAAAGAGAGTTTGTTAAAGTCACTTACTTCCTGAGTTGCTATTTTACGATTTAGTTCAGCTACTTTGGAAGAAGAATTTTCTACTGCATTTTGGCAAAGGAGCTTCTCTACCTCCCTCTGATGAGATGCTTTGAGAGATGAGATGCGTGCTGCAGTCTCTTCCTTGAGCCTTTAAAAGAGCGAACAAAAGAAAACCACACATAGAAGCAGCTCTTCAACCTCTAATTCAGGTTAGCACAAAAACAGTGTAAGACAACTGGAAGTCAAAGAATCAAAGGGAGAGCAGGCACCAATATCTCCTGCACTGTGCTAGGTGACTTACACATTATTTATTTATGAGTTCTTGCAACCACTCCATCAGCTCACAATTATTTACTGAATTTTTTAAGGACAAACTTGACTTTAGGAAAGTGCTGTATCTAGGGTCCTGGATCAGTAAGTTGCAGAGCTGTGGTTTGAACCCAGCAGAACTAAAGCAGGCCAGGACTTCCACTCTACCCTCAGCCTAGTGCTGCACATATGAGGGAATCAAAGGTTCTAAATGTTCTGTCTGGATTTAAAGCAAAGGGCCTGTCATTTTATCTTTTAAGAAAAACTCATATTTCTTGCCCAGATTCTTATTGGATAATCACAATTGTTCCCTTTAAAATCGCCAATGCTTTGTCTAGGCATCATTCTTCAGTTTTTGGTCCATGCATGACTCTGGGCTAGTTGCATGTTGTGAGAATAAAATTGTTTTTACAGTAATTCTCAGGACACAGAGTAACTGAACCAAATTAATCTGGACCATAAGAGACTACTGATTTGTTTCTAGGACAAAATTATATATTCAGAGACAGTTTTGCAAATGGTAGAGTTACAACTCTGATATAATTTCTTATAAACATTTCCTCTCTTATTGGAAATATTATTTAAAAATGACAGGATTGTAATCAAAGCAGATATTTAATCACTACTGATATGACAATTCCAAAATTACAAACAAATCTATCAATTGCTTATTTGATTATATGAATATTTTGAGTAGGGCTCTAAGAAAAGCATAGAAATCTAAAGCACTCATGACATAACTGTATATAATAAAAATTAAAAAAAAAAACACCCTAAATCTGCTACTAGGAAAGGTTATTTCTTCTCAGACCCAGAGCTGCTGGAGAAACAGATTAACAATACTAAAAAATTATAAATATGTATAGAGAGATTTGTAGGAAAACCCGAATTTTTTCTAGTAAAGAATGTAATTCTTTCTAAATAGCTTCACTGCTACTATCACATTTGGGACTATAGAAAAAGTTCCAACTTGGAAGCAATACGGTTACCATGATGAGTGAATGAGACATTCCCCGCCAATCAGTAAGTGTTTGTTAGGTGCTTCCTATGTTCGTTTGGTTTCCTATGCTCACTCTTCCTGTGTTCCACCAGGACCCACCTATTCCTTCACGCAGGCACTCAATACTCAGTGTGACACCTCCAACTCTCTGTTCCTTAAGTCAGGTAAATGTACTGATGTCCTAACCTTTGAAGATCACAACATTATAGATTCTCAATAAATGTATCATAATTAATATTTTGGTTCATAAACATTGAATTACATGTGTCTGTGCACCCTGAGACATTTTAAATCTCACAGACCCATTACTGTGTTTACTGGTTGCAAAGAATGTAGTCGTACATCAGTTCTCAAGGGTCTACAAGGCAGAGTTATGCATGATTAGTGCTGTCTGCGTTTATACTCATACATCACGTAAGAGTTGGGGGGCAGAAGCAGGAAATTTCCTGGAAGCTCTAGGAAATATTTTTTGAAAGAGGTAGGACTTGAAACATGAATGAGCTTTTGCTCTTGAGTGAATTTGCTCAAGGCAGTGAAGAAATTCAGCAAATTAGGCTAAGAAAGCCCGATTTCTGAGGAGGCAGAATGAAGAGTTGTCATGAGTCAGTTAAAAGGAACAGAAAAAAAACTTTAGTTACAGCTGCCAAGTCATGGAGGTTAAAGGAGGCAATCACTTCAGGAAAGGTGATGTGGTCTGCAATGTCAAGGAAATGAGGATGGAGAAAACTCCACTGGACTGGGAGAGGTCACTGACCAGGTTTAAAAGAACAGTGGGGGTGGGGGGAGAAAGAGAGAGAGGGAGAAAGAAAGAGAGAGAGAAAGAGAGAGGACCAAACTTGGTTTGATCAGGTGAAGACAATCTGAGCATGTGAGAAACCTCAGGAAGGAGACAGAGAGTCCTTGGAGATTCTGCGAAGAAAAGGGGTGACAGCAAGTTCTTCAAGGCATGAATGGATGTGATCACGAGATTAATTTGAAGGGTTATTTTGGAAAAAAGGACCATTTCCTCTTAGAATGTCAACTCGTTTTTGTACTAGGTATTTTTTGACAGCAATCTGCCTATGACAATCATAAATAATGATACTCGTTTGCAAGATGGCCCAATGGGTCAGCATACTAACAACATTTAGATATATGCAGAAAGACAACAAGACTGGTCAGCCCAAAGTCATGACTGGGGTTGACATGGAGATTCAGGTTCATCAGAATCTGGCTTCCGAAAGCTGGAGGATCCTACTCAGAAACAGATTTATGCTTAGCAATGCACTATAATTTCTTAATTTGACTATGAATTCAGTTCAGTGTATAACTAATTATTCAGAGAAAATATATCTTGTAATTTAAAAACTTGTTTTGTCCCCATATATTTAAAAATTCACATTTTACCTTTTTATGGAATTCTCAAACTGGTTCATAGCTTCTTCAGATTTCATCTTCAGCTCATTCCTCTCCACAATTAATCCCTCCAGTTCATTTTTCAATCTGCAGTTTTCTTGTAAAACCTCTGAAATATGGGAATCAGTAAAAGTATGTGGTTGGTAAAGCTTGCCACCCAGGGTTCCAGGGAAGGAGTTTGCACTTCCTTTACCTGGGTGCAAAACATCTTTCTTCACCCTTTTTGCAGTCCTTTCCTCCCTACCCTTAGAGTTCTGATTAGACAGCATCATTCTTCTCTCCTTCTGAAGCCTTTCCACAGTTTTCGAAAGGTCTTGTATCTCTCTTCCCTTTGCAGCCAGCTCCTCGTTGAGTCTTACCAGTTTAGCTTTAGCATTAGCCTGTTCCACCTGGAATTCTATAGACTGGAAATCTTTATCATCTTCGTCACTTTTCTTGAGTTCCAATTCAGCATTCTGATGTTTGAGCCTGTCTATTTCAGCTTGAAGGTTTCTTACAGTGATTTGATGGGCTTCCTTAGTGTCGTCGAGTTCCTTCTCTAGTGCTTTAAGCCTGGAGTTTTCAGGTTGGTTCTGAGGTGCTTCCTTCAATTTGTGGGCAAGTAGCTGCTCCTGCTCCTCTATCCTCTGTTCATACTGAATCTGAAGGAAAGAATTCATGTAATGCCAAACCAGTGCTAAAACATCTCATTAGTTACTGAAGCCCCCATATTATCAGGACCCACCCAATCCTTCATTCAGGTACCCATTATATATTCCGATGCCTCCAACTCCATGTTCCTTCAGTCAGTCAAATGTATTGAACGCTTAATCTTCGAAGGGTGGAACATTATATAGTCTCAATATATGTTACGTAATTTCAGAATCAATGTTGCTTCATAAACATTACCTTACACATCTTTGTACACCCCAAAGCTTATTTTAAACCTCACAATCAAACTTACTATTTTATATGCTTCTCTATGAAAACTGACAAACTATGTACATTTTGAGGAATATCAGGGAAAGCAATTGGGGGTACCAAAGTCTTTAGGATAAAGTACATTTCCAGCTTTCTAATAACAATTTAGAAATCTCATGGGGAGTAAATCAGTCAGTTTGAAATTTACATCCTTGAGATTTTTATTATAAATGAAATAACCTCAACAGGTTACTCTGTGGAAAGAGGCACTGATAGTGTTTGTTCATTTATTCAATGACTTTTTAGCTATGACTTAGTGCTAGGCACTGGGCCGGATTCTAGAGAGAAAGAAACTCAGGCCTTGCTTCAAGAAGTTCACGGCCTGGTGAGGACAGCGACATGGCAACAGTTTCAATGTCTTATGATAACTGTTAGAACGGGCCTTTGAGCGAGTGAATTTCAATGAAAATATTTTCATCCATGGTAATTTAAAAAATGTTATAGTGACTGTGTATCAGAAATGCTTTATTCTGCTTTGTCATGACTTAATTTACACTAGTTCTAATATCATTGGGAAGGGCTCATGTAAAGATTATCCTGTGCTTGATTATTTTACATTTGAACTAAGTTACTGAAGGAGGAGAGAAAGACAGATGAATCTGAATTTGTTTCTGCACCTGACACTTATGGTAAAGGTTTTGTGGGAAAGAGCTATCTGGTAAAACCAGATCTAAGAAGTCCCAGCTCCCATGGTCCATCTCTGAGCCCCATCTCTATGGCTACCTGACACTTACTTTGATTTTCTGGAACTGCTGCTCCATGGTACGAAGGCTTCTCTTTGCTTCTTCATCTTTGCCCTCCAGATCGGTTTCTAGTTTTTTTATCCTTTTTTCCATAAATTCCACTGTATTTCTATCTACTGTATCACCAGCTGCTGATGCAGCCAGTATTAAAGCAGGTAGAGAATTAGGATATCTTCTCTTTATAATTCCTTCCATTTCCTTAACCTATTAAAATATTTTTGTATATGTGTAAGTTCACAAATATATTATAATTAAGCAGTTTAATATAGATTATGCTATATCAGTTATATCTCGATTTCAAAGAGATGCTTTTATCACATATCAGGACTAAACTGAATACACAGAAACACAGAATAATTTCAAATTTCATATACTTAGATTATCTGGTTTTAAAAACCCTAGTACTGGTGAATTTACGGAAATCCTTATATTCATTTGAAATAGATCTTGGAACTGTTTTACATGTAATAACCAGTCTTTTTGAGGACACAGCTCTCCCCCACCTTTTTTCCCTACAGACACCCTCAAATGATAGTGCTTACGCCATCTACTGACTGAAATATTACTTATACGTGCATGAATGTGCAAACTTCTTGCAATAAACATACACCTTCCTAAACACCTGCCCTGTCCCGCAACAACCTCCATCCTACTCTATACCCACCCCTAAAAGTACCCCTTCAAATGAAGTTTAAAATAACCTCAATTAGGAAGGAGGATTAGATGACAAAGACTAATATTCATTTAGCCTATCAAACAACTACATATTATATGGACTTTCTGTATGTGAGAATGGCACCAGGGTCTACAGAAATTAGAGTTTGATTTTACATATGCATATATTTATATACCTTCTTTTGTTAAAGGGATTGTGTTTAAGATATCTTTGAAACACATCAAACACTCAATTCTTTTGTTTAACAGTTTTCTAGCCTCTGAGTGAGCAATCAAATGAAACAGCAGCTAAGAGGTGGCCAGTGCAGTGGAGAGAGCACATCTGTTGTTAGACACTGCCACTAGCTCTGTGACCTATGTCAACTCCTCAGTCAAAACCTCTTTAGCCTCACTGGTAAAATGGGGATAATAACAATACGAATTTCATGGCAAGATACAATTAAGTGAGGAACAAATGGCATTTATTTTGGTAAAGTGCTTAGCAGAGTGCCCAGCATATAGTAAGGACTTGATAATGTGAGCTTTTCTTATAATTTGGTATCAAAAACTACCCTTCTTAAGACAAGATGAATGGCTGGTGCTCAAAACCTGTTTATAAATTGGACACTGTTTATATTAAATATTTAAATGTCACATCATTTGCAAAGTTAACAGCAAATATTTCCATTCATAACAACTGCTTGCATATTCAGATATACCATAAACTGGGATATGGCCAGTTATAAGTATTAATAACTTATTTCATCTACAAAATTTTCAAAGATCTGCTTCCTCTGGTATTTAAAACCTAGTTATTTGAAATAGATGTAAGTACATAAAGGTATGTACATATATACCACATGTATTAAGGAGAGAAGATCTAGATTTTAGTTGTAGCATTTGGGACAAATGTAATATAATAAACAATAATAAAATTTTAAAATAAATTTTAAAGTGAATTTCTTTTGATATATTCACAATGCATTAATTTAAAATTTTAAGAAATATTTTCAGTCCAATTTAGATACCCTGAAATGTATATTAATGCATTTTTGGGAAATCAGATTTTACTTGTATCTTCTTTTTCTTTTTTAATATTATTCTTTAATTGCTGATACTGGTGTGGCTGTCATACAAAGTACATTTTTTTTTAATTCTCACTGGAAATTAAATTACAGAATATTCTATTAATTAAAGCATGTATAAATGCATACAATCTGAAATTTTCATTAAAATATGCATCTAATTAGCCCCATTTTTACTTATATGCTCTTTAGAAAAGAAGGTATTTTAATCTATTTCAGAATATATGGCTCCAAAATGATTCTGAATATGATATGCCTTGATTATAAAATATTTATTAAGGTTTAAAATTAGGATAGAAATATTCATGGGAATGGAATTGAGATCTAAAATGCACATGCAGCAAACTATAAAAATAAACTATCGATATAATATGTTAGAAATACAGAATCTCATATACAAGTACATTTTTAAAAGAAAGTGTTAACAAAAGGGGAGGTTACTTTTATAAAGTGTTGTATTTTTGGTCAATATCATCATTTCACATCTTGATTTTGCTATTAAGCATGTTTAATATTTTTCCCACACAATCAGTTCCACATTATTTCTCTTAAAATTATTATCTATTAGAGAAGTATTTCCTTTGGTCTTTTTTCTCTCACAATTCTGGATGGCTAATCCATATTGACTAATCTAAATCTTAAGCACAGAAAAAGAAGCCAAGCAATGTTAGACTACAGTTATTTTAGAATTATTTCTAGCTCTCAAATCACTTTTGTGGTTGCTTTCCTGTGGACCACCGAATCACACTACCAAGTCATACCTTTTAATGTAAGAATAGGTCATGTAAAAGTAATGAAGTTAATTTTTGCTTAGTTTTCCTTCTCATAAAACAGGGATAATATCCAGTGCACTGATGACCTCACAGTTTTGGGTTTGTGACAGAATAATAGCCATGCATTTAAGTGTCATGATTTGACTGTAGAATCATGCTCTCCTATGAGCAAGGCTGAAAATTCTTACTTTAATACTCAGTTACGAATAGAAATACTACATTATTGAAAAGTTTTTAAAAAAGAAGGAAAAAGTATTTCTCCCCACAAAAAACTACTCCAATGAAAGTTATTTCTTATCCTAATAAATGTTACTATATGATTTTTGAAAAAGACCTCCCTGCTACACTGACCATGTAATGAGTATTTTTAAGCCTAAATAGTAAGAACCCAAAATTATGGTCAATTCTTTGGGGTGCTGAATGTTCTGTTTCCACGGTGTTTTGTAACACTTCCCAGCATCACTAACACATTCCAAACTCAAGGATTTCATTTCTTGTATTCCTATCACCAATATTTTGTCAGGAGAGGAAACCCTAACTCTGTACCCAGAGTTCCTAAATTTTGCTTCCTCTTCCCAGATAGACCTGTGATGCAAAATAATCTATCATTAATAGGTCTACCATCTAACAAGGTACATTAGGTCTATAAGAATTTCCAGGTTGACTACATCTTATAGGATCTCCTGAAACAAGAAAATACACAATAGATCATATATAAAATACCTTAATGAAAATTTACCCTTAACACATACTTGTCGCTCTAGGTCCTGAATTTTTTTGGCATCAGCTGCTTTATCTTTTAAATGTATCTTCTGCTGAACAGATGGATTTCCAGATTCAGCTTTCAGTTTCTCAACCTATCAATAAGTAAAAAATGTTAAGAAGTATATTTAAAACAGACCAGGAAAACACCAGGAGAGTGGCAGAATTATAGTTGATTCATTCATTTATTGAATCTGAGATACGGCACTCTGCTGGAGATGCGGACGGCAAAACAGGCTGAGCCAGGTGCCTGTTTCTGTGGGGCCTGTGCCCTCTCTAGTACTAGGGGACAGCTGAGAAGCTCATAAACTAAATTAGCAAAACAACCTCAGAAAGTGACAGTACTGTAAAGAACATAAAATAGAGTGAAGAAAGGGGCAGAGAGGGCAAGACTGGCACCTACAGTAGATAAGGGTGATCAGAAAAGAAAAAGTCTTTCTTGGGAGGAGAAATTTGAGCTGAGACCTCAATGAGGAGCGGGGCAAGGGAGAACCAAGGCCAGAGTAATCTGGGCTAAGGCAACAAGTGGTTTAAGCGTGGCATGTCCAAGAATCAGTGGGAGATTTGGTGTGGCTGAAGGTGAGTGATCTGTGGGAGTGTGGTTTGTATGGGCTGGAGAGTCAGTCAGGGTTCAGGACACCTGGAGACCTCACAGGCTGTGATAATGACTTGGATTTATTTGCAGTCTAATCTGAAATAAACTACACATCTAAAAGCAAACCAAAACCCAAGCCAACTATTTTAATTCACAGAATTTAGAGTATTGATTCACAGAATTTAGAGTATTGATTCAATGACACAAGACTAAGAACTGATTATTGAATTTAATAGGGCTGACCTACAGAAATATATTCTGAAATGATCTATTACCTCAAGTTTGAGCTTCTCAATTTCTTCATTTGCTTCTTTAAGTCGAACTGCATCTTTATCTAGAAGTTCCTGATTTTCTGCATACCACTGTAATCTTTTTTGCAAACGACTTATTTCTTGTTTATGCGTTTCTTCTAAAATTTTTATTTCATATAATTTTTCACCTACAAGATAAAAAACTTAATAACTTGATTGTAATTTTTCAAAATGTAGAAATGAATTGAAAGATTTAAAATGAAAAACAATGCTTACCTAATAAAAGTATTATGAAAAAATAAGAGGAACAAACAACTGATGTATGCAAAGTAGTGTCTAGTTTAGCTTATTATTAATAAAGGGACAAGAAGATTATGTCCATAAGCTAAATCTTCAAACTCGTAGCAAAGTTGGTTATGCAGAAATTTTTTGATACATCAGTTGTTTCCCCCCCTGACTTTCTTTACAAAAGTAAACTTGTTTCTGTGGAAAAATAAATATTGGATTCAAGATATTAAAAATAATAAAAATAAAGAGTTCCTACAATTACATTAAAAAGTAACACTAGCAAACATCAGTAGATGCTTACCATGCATGATTTTATTCAACACAACTTATGTGATGGGTACTGTTATTATTCTGGTTTTACAGATGAGGAAAGTAAATGTAAGTAATTTTCTCAAAAGCAGGTAAGTGGATTTCACTGTACATACCTTACACTGAAGATTCTAACATCACAGAGGGAAACATCTTTACTTTGGCAGACAAGAGCTCTTCTGATCCACCTTTATGACCCTATATTCCGCCATCCAACCCACATGCTCACTCAATAACATGGTCATGAAACACTCACAACAGTGTCCCTGCATTCTGTCATTTCTGAATCTTACCGGTCTATAGCACCCAGCTCAAATGCCACTGCTCCTTAAGAACCCTTATTTAGCACCCTTCTCATGTTTATTTGTAATATTTTTATATTAAACTTTCCTGCATTCTTCTCTTACATTCTTTTGTTTTCCCTAGTAGGGAATGCCATAGTTATCCTTGCATTTTTTACCAACATAGTGCAGTGCTATTTGCTCACTTGGCAAATACTTGAGAGCCTACATTTTTGACCCATAAAAAGACAGACGATGCCCTCAGGAAGGTCAAAGTCTAGCTGGACTTCCAGACATGTAAACAACTAAACATAAAATGGCACAAATTCAAAATAATCCTTGATTTTCTTTGATCTTACAATTATTCCTGATAAAACCAATCAAATGCAAATACCTATGAATAACCAATTTAAAAAAATGTTTCTAACCATTATAATATACTTTAAGGAACAGCATTTTGTTTATGCTGTCCAACTGCTACTACTTAAATTCAAGGTTAAACAGTTACGAGTATAAAGGTAAACTGTTTTAGCTCAGTGTTTTACCTGTGACATAAGCAACCTGATCTTTGGCTTGGTCTCTCTCTTTCTTCATTTTTTCCAAGTCTACTTCAAGAGCTTGTTTGTCTTGCTTCAGTCTTTTGATGTCTTCCAATAAACTGTTTTTTTCTTTCTTGATATTCATAGAAATACAAGGCAAATTATTTTTAGCCACAGTAAACTGTAGTATAGTCTCACACAATCCATCATAAATACTGCTAGTTATTTTTCCTAAAATTTAGCTCGGATTTTTACCACTCCCCCAAATGATTAATAGCTCCTCATAACCTACTAAAATCAGTTCTAATCCTCTAACTCACCACAGTCTGAAAGACCTTCTTATCTACTGTTCTAACTTCTGGGTATTGTTATAACCTCCTAAGTAGTCTGCCTTCTCCTTGGTCAGTAGCTACAGTTATTCTCCTCACGGTAACCAGAGGAATTGTTTTAAAGAGTCAGTTACTATCACTCCTCTGTTTGAAACTCTCTGGTGGCTCCCATGCTCTAAAGACCCAAAGGCCTTACCATGCCCTTCAATGCCACATATCCCAGGCTTGCCTGTGCCTGCATCTACTACAAATCTTCCTCCCCCAACTCCACTCCAGCCAGAGACCTCCTGGTTCTTAGAACATGCCCAGCACACTCCTACCCCAATGTGTTTGCACTTACTGTTTCCTTTGCCCCCAGCACTTAGCCCCCAGAGAGCAGGTGGCTTGCTCCTTCACTTCGAGATTTCTGCTCAAATGGAGCCCCAGGAAGACCTTCCCTGATCACTCTTTCTCAAACAGCAACCCCACCCTAGACCGCAGGTATGTTGCTTTATTTTCTTCTCACAACACTCATCACCACCTGACACATTATATATTTACTCAAAAACAGGACTTTATTTTGATAACCCTTATATCTGTCATAAATGCATAAAAAATGCTTGGCACATCAAGAAAATGTTGAATGAATTCTCAGTATGCCCTAGATTACACACTACCCTCAGTGGCCTCATTCTGCTGCTTGACAAAGTCATACTTATCTTTCAGAGTTTAGTTCAAGTGAGGCTATTCTTTATCCCCTCCTTTGCACTCCCACAGACTTTCAAGGCACCTATATATAGTACAGCATTTGTTACTTTGTTTCGTGTCACACTGATTTGTCTACACGCTCTTCTTATCAGGTTGAAAGCTCCATGAGGACCAAGATTGATTTATTACTACCTGATGGGACTACGCACATGGCAGATACTCAATAAATGTGTATTGAATTGAACTCAAAACTGCTGGAGAAACTCTTGGACTCATGGTAGTACACTTGGTATAGTTATGTTTCAAAATAAAAATTCTTCAAACACTATACTACCTTACAATCTAAAATGCAGTCTCACTAACAGCTTTCGAATGACTCTAATGCTATGCTTGAAACTTTACTGTGTTTTTCTAAGCTGTCATAAAATAATGGCAATATTCTTTAACTTGCTCATTTTGAGGCCCACTGATAAAGGGGATAGGGGGCCTATTCAATTATTCTTTCTTTCTTTCTTTTTATTTATTTTTTAAAGATTTTATTTATTTTTAGACAGGGAAGGGGGGGGGGGAGAGAGAGAAACATCAATGTGCGGTTGCTGGGAGACATGGCCTGCAACCTAGGCATGTGCCCTGACTGGGAATCGAACCTGCGATGCCTGGTTCGCAGCCCGCACTCAATCCACTGAGCTACACTAGCCAGGGCTCTTTCTTTCTACCTATCTGTCTACATATTTACCTATCTAATAATTATTCTGTATATACATATATCTGAAAAAAGATCTCTTAATGGATTCATATATGAAGCTGCATTTTATATACTATAAAAACCAGTTAAACATCAATTATTAAACTATGGTATGTTCAAATTCCTATGTAACTGTACCTCACTTTATATAATTTCTAATTAAAAAGTGGCACATAATTGGAATTTTTCTAGTTTACAATAGCAATCAAATAGATTGGAAGGGCTTTTGTATTCAGTGCTATGATTCTTAAGGGGAGGACGAGGGGAGAATTAACTGCCCTCCTACAGGGGATGTTTGGAAACAGTGGTTTTGATTGTTACAATGACTGGTGGGTCCACTAGGGACAGGGATTATAAAAATTATGCAATATAGTCCTGACTGGTGTGGCTCAGTGGATTGGGCACCAGACTGCAAACCAAAGGGTCTCTGGTTCAATTCCCAGTCAGGACACATGCTTGGGTTTCGGGCCGGGCCAGGTCCCTGGTTGAGGGCATGCAAGAGGTAACCAATCAGTGTTTCTCTTGCACATCGATGTTTCTCTCGCTTTTTTCCCCTCCCTTCCTCTCTCTCTAAAAATGAAATCTTAGAAAAAAATTATACAATACATAACACTGTTTTGCTTAAAATACAATTAACCTGCCCAAAATTCCAAAAGGTTTCCCATTGATAAATACTCCTCTAGAAAATTCTAGGCCATATCTTTGTTAATTAATAAAATTAATAAAAATAAAGAAAAATTAGGAAGCAATTATTGCATTTTTACCTTTGTATTAGGTACATCAGACACAAATATTTGTGGGTACAGTCTCTGACCCCTAGAAGGATGTGGTCCACTCAGGAAGACAGGTAAAAAGCCAACTAAGGTTTTAAGGTAAACCATCATCTTCATATTATTTGTGGATTTTTGCTATACATTTTTCAGGAGGAACTTGTCTGAAATAATGTATGCATGCTCTGAGAGGTTATGATTGCAATACAGCTCCATATAATAAATGCCTGAAGAAATGTTGTATTATAAATAGGATGCCATCTAAAACCAGGATTTTGTTGTTTCCTCTGCTTTAGTGCCGCCACATGTATGCTAAATGCTATCTTTGATTTTCTTAATTTTTAAATGGTATAACATTTATAAAAGGGTCTCATTTATTCATAAATTACAAAACCCAGATTTTTTACACATATAGTGGTTTTTATAATAATCTTTACTATTGCTAATAATTAAAATCCTTATGCAACTCACCTGTGCCATCCGTAGTTCTGCCAACAGATCTGTAAAATTCTGGTTTCTGGTGGGCTCTGAATCTTCAACTACTTGAGACAGGAAATGATTTTTCTGCATCTGTTCTCTGATTTGGAAAATAAATTTTTTTATGAGGCACTTTTTTCAATACAAAATATTCAATTTTGAAACTAAAAACTCTTAATGGATGTTAGAACTAAGTGAGTCACTGAAGATAAAAAGTTTATTTAATGTAAACAGTAAAATACCGCTTAAAGGGAAAATACTTTAAAAAAGGGAAATGTTTATATTTAACCTAAATGAACTAAAACCCTAAGACTATTGGTTTATTTAATATATAATGAAATAATATAAGTATAAAAACATTCCCTCCCAATTCTGAGAGAGGAAAAACTCAGCGTCCCAGAAAGACATGCTGTGTATCTTCTGTGGCGTTGTACTCCCCCCTACATCACCCTGGACTCCTTTCTGAGAAACACGGACTGCCTATCACATATGTGTAAACTAACGAAAGTAAACACAGTTTACTATTTTTACCTTAGATTCAATTTTTCTGTTTTTCCAGAAACATATAAAGAGTTTAAGAATCCACATGTGATAGAGAGCAGATGATAGCTAGTGGGGGCGGGGGTTAGGGTGTGGAGGGATTGTACAAAAAATAAAATGGACTCAGGACATGGACAACAGTGTGGTAATGGCTAGGGGGAGAGGGGTAAAAGGGTACTAAAAGGTAATGGAAAAAATACAATAAAGATTAAATTTAAAAATCCATATGTACTCACTTAACCCTAATGTGCTAAAGATACCACTTATTTCATTAAGAAAGTTCATTTAGAATTTCAGTTTTGGGTCCTGGAATAGCTCTATTTTAAAGGCCAGGCAGTATAAGATGTAATATTCTAAAATACTTTATTGAAGCACTTGGAAAGAAAGCAGATGTAAATGCATTCATGCATCAAAACTGCAGATTTTTATCCTTGGGAAAGGAGCATTTTTTTTTTAATATACAAAATAGTGCCCTTGCTTCCCAACCTGTGTACCTTTTTCTGTTTTGCATGAAAGATCAGTAGGAGCTAACAGCAGCCCTGACTCTTACACCCTAGGTTATTCAATAACAACAGCAAAAGAGAGGAAGAAGTATGCATAAATATAGCATTCATGTGAAATGATGCACAACTGGTAATCATTTCCTAAAAGCAGATAGGACTCTACAATGCCCACGTTTATAGGTTTAGCTTTTTCACTTAATATGTTAAAGCTGAACGTAGTAATATCCCAAAGACCTGAAATATGATTCCTAAGTAGGTGCTGGTGCTCCATCAGCCCACCACAGTGAGTGCTGATTGATAACTCCATTTCTCCTCTGTAGAAATGCCTCAGACAAAGCAGCTGCTCCCCCTGGCCCAGAGGATATCCCTCAACTGCTTCCTGGGACACACCTCAGTCAGTGACAGACTGGCTGGGGGTACACAAGGCTGCTCCCCAGAGGATATCCCCCAGACCCTTCCTGGGGTGCTCTTGGCCAGTGACTGCCTCACTTAGGTGTAAAAAAGGCTGCCCTCTCTTGCCTAAAGTGGGGACCAACTACATGATGCATCTGTTCCCCCAAACTTTCTGTGAGAGCAGAATGAAGCCAGTCTCAGCTGAGAACACATTCCTGCTTACCTTCCCTACCTCCACCCACCCCTCATCTTGCTTCTCTTACTACTTCTCTCCTGAGAGTTATCATCTAGGAAATCACCTCCAGATTCCCACCTGAGACTCTACTTGTATGGAACCTGACCTAGGACAGTAAAGTGATACAGTATGATTTTTTAGCATTATTACTGAAGGAATTATTACTAATAGGCATTACATAAACATCTCAGGTTTAATGATTAGTCAAGAAAAGTATTGTGTGTTCAGTTTTCTGAAACTGATTTTAAACTCAAATATAAATATGCTAAATATACTTACCTATATGTTTCAGACATCTAATACTAAAGGAAAAACTACTATTAAAAATATAAAAGTTACAAAAGTATAAATCAGTGTACATACTTTTTCATTTCTAAGTATAAAAATGTATTATTAATATAACAATAAAATGCTTGGAAACAATCTAAGTACATTTGATTTTAAGAATTTAAGAAGGACTTACTTTAAGGAAGCTAACTCACTGAATAAACTCTGGTTTTCCTTAAACATTCGCTCCTCATTTTTCTTGTTTTCTTCTTGGAGATCTTTCACTTGATTATACAATTTTTCATTTTCCTTTTTATAAATAGAAAATAACATTTAGTTAAAAGTCAGTAGTACTTACAAGTACATATGCTCATAACAGATACATCCTTTAAACATTTTTAAGGCTTTTAAAATTTTCTTCAGATTTTTAGCAAGCAAACTCTTTTAAGAATTCTTATATTACAACAGAATACAACTTATATTCTGAAAACAATTTTTTCCAAACTGTTTATTCAAAAAAAAGTTGCAAAAATTCCAAAGCCAAAGAGCCCAATGTAAGTAGAAGGTACTGCACTTTGTAACAGTAAAAGAGTGGGTGAGTGCAGGAGCAGCCAAGTTCCAACTTTGTACTCCATGGATGGGAAGGCCAGTGGGACTGTCTGCACCCTCTGTTTTCTGTTTTTGGCCTGTCTTCCCACAGTGAGGTAGTTTGATGTAGGCACAATGAGTGTCCATGCTTGTTTCTCCAACTTTCTGTGATCAGGGAGTTAAGAGACTGGGTGTTTTTGAAAGATCAGAATAAGGCAGAGCAGAGACTAGACCTAGTTTCCCACTAGGCTTTAAGCTAAAAAGTGACTCAGTGAGATCAGAGGGAGAAAGTAGCAATCCGTGTGTAGGTGCTGTGGCTTACTAACCTCTGTAAAATTAGGAATCTAATAAACACCAAGGAGCCTTGAGGATCTAATAAAAACTAGGAACCACCTCACCGCGTCTGGCCTCATGCCTGGCAGACTGTTTGTGCTTAAATATCTGCAGAATTAGACACCCCCAAAACTACATAAATGTATATATACTGGTATTAAATTTTGTATTTCTTTTTTTTTGGGGGGGGGGGTTGGCAAACTTACAGGTTTGTGGAATCCTCCTTAAAACTCATGCTCTAGATAGCAAATCAGAATGGCAGACCAAGGGGTTGGAAGGGTCTCACTCAAGGGCAGTATGTTCTGCAAAATTAGTACTATTTCATTTACAGTAAACATTGTCATCTCTGATGTGGTAATGCTTAGGCTACAGCTGTCAAAAGATGAAAAGGTGATAAGGGAGACAGAGAAGGGGAGGGAAGTAAAAACAAAATGGAGAGGGCAGGGAGGAGGGAAGAGCAAAGAGGAAATCTCATGCTGGAGGTCACCAAACCTGCCCTGGCTGACTGTCAAGTCAGCATGACCAAGGTTCCATCACAAATCACAAGTATCTGCCTTCTGTAGGACACACAAATTTTCTCCCATTTAATTCAAAATTTTTCACTCTCAAGTGATTTCAGATTTATATTTTTCAATATAACAAAACTATTCAATATTGCCTACTGAAAAGCACTATAAAAATAGGGAAGTTTTTAAGGAACATAGCTCTTGAAAATAGTAACAGGCAACATTCATTGATTGGTTACTCTGTGCCAGGCACTAAGAGGTTAATTAGCATTGTCTTATTTTAATTTCATAGCCACCTATTAAAACAGGTACTATCATCATCACCCCCATTTCACGGATGAGGAAATCGGCTTAGAGAAGTGGTCTGCCGAAGGCTCCACAGCAGTGGCACAGCTAAGTCTGCAACCAGATTCTTTGAATTCGGAATCCATGCTGTTAACTACTTCAATTCTGCCCGTGAGAAATGCTCAGACTAGTCAAATTATCACTTCCTCATATTTGCCAGAATTCCCATTACATGTTAAATGAGCACATAAATATTTTAATATGCCTTATTTTTATAATCAAAGAAAAAATCACACCTGTTGATATCCTTGAAGAAGTGTCTCTTGTTCTTGTATTTCTTTTTGGATTTGCTTCAATTTTTCTTCGGTAACAGCATCAGCTGGTTCTCCGAAATGTAACCACCTTTGTATTTTGTTTGTTTCTCCAAAGCTATTTACCTTGAGACAATGCAGAAATTGTTTACATGGGGAAAGAGATGATGAAGTGAGAAGTGAGGAAGACTAAGTCCTCTAACCACACCGGAACTAACCTAACACCCACTACAAGCAACCATCATAGTGTCGTTTGCGCTGACGGCGGTTCGGAAATGAAAGTTACTCAGAAATGCTCCACAGTGTCATTCTCTTGATCTAGACCTTCTACAGAAGTTCTTTCTGAACTGTCTTCTTTGAAGGTCACAGTGAACTAAGAGATGTATTTTAAAAAGGACTGCTAACTGAATAAAAGTATCAAAATGAGCCAATACAAATCTTGACTGTTTCCCTCGTGGGATTGGTTTTGGGCTCTTGTGTAAGGAGGCACTCTCAGGAACCACGCTCACATTTTACACAGCCCCTACATCAAGCCACACAGCCCCAAGAACAAAAAGATGGCATTGCATTTATCAGGGGGTACAAGCTCTTTTTTAATCCATAAGAAGAAACATAGGACAACATGTCTAGTACCTTGGCTTGAAGAATATAGTTGTCTTGACTCAATTTGAAGAGTTCCTTTTCCTGTTGCTTCTTTAGTTCTTCCATCTTATTTTCCAGCTCTCTCTCTTTTTCTGAGAATGTGACTTTAATTTGCTCAATTAGGGCTTGTGCACCCCTCCATTTTTCCTCTGCTTCCTGAACTCTTTTAAACATAATTAATTCTGTGTCCACGTTCCCACCATGGTATCTTGAAGAATCCTTTTAAGGAAAAGCATTATTTCATTATAGATTTACATGTAAGATTCAAACACAGGTGGTTTAAAAAAACCCCCACAAAGAATAAAATGAGAATGTTAATAATGTTCTGCTAAATAAGAAAATAGGTATTCAGTAAGAGTGAACACTTAAAGGAAAAGAAATTTCATGTATTTATTAATAATTTGGTTTTAATATGACTTTAGAACATAGAAACACTATGAATAGTATTTTAAAATTAATACCTACATTCTGAAACTGAACACAGGAAGCACCTTCTGTAGGGTCTTCAGACTTCTCAGGAGTAGCTACACAACTTTCAGTTTTGGGAGCTGGCTTACTTAATGCTGCAGGTTTGATGAGTTTTGTTTCAGATAAGATTTCTAAATAGTGTAGACAGTAGATAAAAACAAATGCAAACAAAGTTGAATGTGTATTCAGCAATTATGTAACAGTAAGATGAATGAGGATCTCAAAAAGGCTAATGTGTAACACTGAGCCCAGAGCTGTTGCCCATAATCAACATTCTACTCCATCTGACACAGAGGGCTAACGGACTTAATTTCATGTCAAATGACAAATGGAGCTAAATAAATGTGAGAATATGGACTGGGATAATTTTAGGCTTTGCTTCTTTTAAATAAATTATTCTTTTAAAGATTCGTAGCACTAACAAGAATAAACGGTGAATCAAAGAGCAGATGATAACTTTATGAGGCACTTTAGTTGAAATTGAATGTGCTTTCAAAGCATACTTTTTATTTATTTATTATTTATTTATTTTTAGAGAGATGGGAAGGGAGGGAAAAAGAGAAGGAAAGAAATATCAATGTGTGGCTGCCTCTTGGGCATTCCATACTGGGGACCTGGCCCGCAGTCCAGGCATGTGCCCTGACTGGGAATTGAACCAGTAACCCTTTGGTTTGCAGGCTGGCACTCAAACCACTGAGCCACACCAGCCAGGGTCAAAGCATACTTTTTAGCAGTAGTGTGTATTAAGATACTGTAATATGAATAGAATGACATAAATTGCATGAAAACTTTATAACAGCTAAGTTGATTTAAAAAGATAAAATTATAATACTGCTCTACTACTCTGTTAATATATATTCAACTAGAAAAAATGTGATTACTATATATTCTGGTCAAATTTTCAGCCTCTAAGCTAGCTACCTTGTAAACCCCAAACAGAAGAAAAAATTCTAAAGCCAATAAATTCAATTAATAATTTAAAAAATTTAAGGGAAATACCTACAAGTGATCTTGAGGTCCATATTCAAATACTACAGGTTTTGAGCTGAACATTCAGTAAACATTACCTGATTGCCTTAGAGGTAGATGAAGAAAGAATTTGGAATTTGTATTTTTAATATAATTTCTTCAAGATGCTAAATTTTTAAGCCTCAAGTTTACCTTTTGATTAAAAGTGAAATACATGGTTATTAAATATTTCCAAATAGCCCTGACTGGCATGTGGCATGGCTCAGTGGGTTGTGTGTCGTCCCGCAAACTGAAAGGCCACCTGCTGGATTCCTGGTCAGTGCACATGCCTGGGTTGTGGGCCAGGTCCCCAGCTGAAGTATACAAGAAGCAAATGATCAATGTTTCTCTCCCTGTCTTTCTCGCTCCCTTGCCCTCTCTCTGAAAATAAATAAATATGATTTTTAAAAAAGATTTGGAAAATAAAAGTCTAAAGAAGAAACAAGTCATCAACAGTACTTCACTGATAGATTTCAATCATTTCCCCAGGCATATGGACATTTTCCTCATAGAATAGTAATCATATTTTACTGGATTGTTTGATTTAGAAGGTTTTGTAGAGAAATTTCTTAAAGCATTCACTAAGAAACTGAGCCACTGGAAAAACAGGCATTAATCCTTCTACCTCACTGGAGGTCCATTAGTGTGGCTATCGTGTGGGGTGTGATCTGCTGGCACTGTGATTCTCCCTAGGACAGGGCAGCTGAGAGTGGCAGGTGGATCTCGTTCAAGTTGGAGTCAGTCATTGCTTTTGTACCAGAGTTCTCCCTTCCTAAGTCCTTAATTTTGATTTCACTAAGTAGTTATTTTCAATAATGTATTTTTTCACTTTAGACATAAAAAATTACTTGGATATAAAATTCAAACATGAAAACACTGCAGAATTTGGAATCCATGAGCCCTTCTTTGAAAAACAATAGGTCAAGAAAATTCAGGCAAATAAGAAACCAATCAAAATAATTCCAGAATGGAGAAGCTGTGGCTAAAGGACTGGTGAAAATCATTCAATTTCTTTAAAAATCAAAACCAAGATCTAAATTCAAAAACTGAGGGAAATTACAGTTGTAGGAGAGAATATAATAAACATATCTTAAAGAAGTAAAAGTTAAACCAACAAAAATTGGTAGGAGGCATGTGATTTGGGGATATAAGTTCTACTACCTTATATTTCAAAGAAGGGAAAACTATTAATGTATAAAAATGTACAAAATTTAGCGAAAGAACATGGTGTTCACAACCTTTGAGGGGTTTTCATAATCTATTTTCTCAAAGGGATCTTTTGGGATATATTTCTTAGAATAAAATATTTCTAATATTTTTACAAATTTAAGTAAAACCAAATGTATTATTTAATTTAAAAAGAACTTGTAAGTAAAGTGTGATCCTATTTTTATAAAACCTTTTGTTCTGCCTTCTTTCCTGCCTTCTATCTGCTCATGCTTCCTTCTATCTCTGCAAGTGCTGTACATACATAGTGAGAAGCATGGATCAGTTTTTTCTGGCTAAACTATTTCTTTCTTCTTTTTACTTTCCTCTATTTTTTATTTAAATAATGAACAACTATTCCTTTCATGACAATAAAATTATTAGTCTCAAAATAAAAACAGGAGAGTTAACAGAAACCTAATTTTCCCCTGGACAGTCATCTCCCTGCACTCCGTGCAACTGGGGGTGGCCAAGCCACAAAGTTCTGGCCAGCAAGATGAAAGCACAATATTCCTACACGGGACTTCCAGGAAAGTGACTACTGTCCTGATTAAGAACTTGACGATTTAACTGGCATTCACCTTTTATCTTCCTTTATGAGTGGGGTTGGAGGTTGAATACACATCTTACGGCAATGAAGATGAAAGTCACAGACTAAGGATTTTGCACCAGTCATGAAGGTATCTGGTTCCTGGCACGGATGCACCAGATTTGGACTGCTTATCCCCGGCCTCTTTGTTAGATGAAAAAGAGAAGCCTGTTGTTTGGGTAAGCCTCAGTAGATGGGCTTCTTTTTCATCTTAATGACTCTTGATCCCAAGTCTCTAGACTTTCTGTACCCAAATCTCCATCTCAGAGCCTGCTTCTCAAGGAACCCAGCCTGTAACAAATAGCAGTCACCCCAAAGGAATTACAGTTCTGAATAAAACTAACACAGCTTTGGGCAATTTCTTCAATAAAAAGAAATAAAAAATCATACCTAATAGTCTAATGAAAAAAAGGAGCTCAGTATAAAAATAGACAGCCATAGCTGTGCTTTAATATAAATTTTAGTGATTTGTTTTATTTTTACCTTGGTATTCATAAATACTATAAAATTTTGAATTAGGAAACAGTACTCATTAAAACATTGTTGACTTCATCTATTACCTGCTACATCAGCCTCTTGTTTCTCTTCCATCTACTGTGACATCACTTGTCTCTTCACTCTCAGTGACGTTACTATACTCATAGGGAACCCTTGCAAACTCTGGGCTTTTGGTTCCTTACACTTCTCTCCACCTCAGCTACTCACTCCCACTAGACATACTCAACGGCGTTTTCTATTTCCGGTAATGCAATCCCTCCCCAATCTCAGTCTTAGGCATTTACTCTCTATCAGTCAGTCCTGTCTCCCACCTGCCACTCCACTGGGACTCATAGTTTGTTGATTCTGCCTATTTCAAACTGTATCGCACCCCCTGATGTCTTTTCTTCCTTCATCATTCAACTTCCACATATGTCATTAGTTACCCTCTTGCTCCTCTCAGTTTACTGTACTCATTTGGTTAGAAACGCTCACCTTGGTAAATTCACCTATTCAGCTACTGAACACCTGCAATCAGTCAGCGAAATGGGGCCATGCACACAAACACAGAACCACACCCTGCCTTGTCTCAATTTAAATTCATGATCACTAACTTCAAGTAGACTCTGTTGCTCGCAGTCTAATCCTCTAGGATAAGACTCTTCCACATGCCCTCTTCTGTCCTCCAACACTCCTGGCCCATCCTCATTACCAGCCAATGACACTGTGTGACATTTATCAGAGAAAATGGAGGCAATCAAAGAAATCACCCATTTTCTCACCACTTCTACCCACCTAACAGTATCTGTACCTTCCTATTTGCTTCCACAGAAGAACGGCCCATGTTCCTTTCTAAAGCCAACCCTTCCAATGTACATGAGGCCCCACTACAGCCCCTCCACTCAAGGCATTACTCTAGAAATTCTTCCCCCTCTCTCCACTGTGACTTTTTTCCTGTCTACTGAATATTTCTGAAAAGCATAAACATACTACAATTTATACTATTATTTCTTCAATTAAAAACAAGGCAAAGCAAAACTAAAGGCTTCTCTCGACTCCACTTCCATGCCAGCTACTGACTGTTTTGTTTTCCTGCCTGTTACCTCCTTTTCTCCAGGATGGGCTATAACTTGCAGTATACAATTCTACTCCCTTTCCCATTCAGTTTGCATTTTATGGCCCTATGTCTATGGAAAACGCTTGTCCAACTTACTGATGACCTCCTTCTTGCTAAACCCAAAGCTTAGTTGTCAGTCCTCACCTTTACCTCCCAGCAGCAACTGATTGAGCACATCAGCTCTCCTTCATACACTTTCTTCACGTGGACCCCACATACTCAGGTTTCTTCCAACCTCACTGTGTTCTCTGTAGTTACTCCTCTGCTCCCTGACCTCCTAAGATGAGCATGCCCAGGGCTCAGGTCTTGGTTGGCTTTTTTCCCTAGCTATGCTCACTCTCTTGATAATCTTCAGCAGTCTCATGGCTTAAAAAACCATGGCTCAAAAAGTATGTTTTTAACATTTTCCAAATGATATGTACAGTCCATACCCCCCTTAGAATTCCAGACTTTTATTATCTAACTGCCCCGTCATCTCCACTTGCATGTAAGACAGATCAACAACTAGATTCCTGATCTCTCCACCCTGAAATCTATTTTGCCTTTGCCTTTCTCACTCCAGTTGGATATAACTCTATTTTTCCAGTTTCTTAATCCAAAACTTTGACATCATCATGACTCCTCCTTAATAATCTACAACCATTCTTTTAGATTTTTGGTTCTATCTTCTAAATGTATCGTTATCCAACCACTTCTCATTACCTCCACTGCCAACATCCTGGTTCAAGCCCCATTACTTCCAGCCAGGATTCCTAAAACCTTCTTACCAGTCTCTGTTCTTCCTATCCCTTCCATGGTATACATACATATGTGTATGGTCTGACACAGTAGCCAGAGAAATCTGCCTAAAGGATAAGTCAGACAGGTCACTCCTATGCCTAAAACTTTTCAGGGGCTCACCTTTTCACTCAGAGTAAAAGCCTAAGTCTTTCAAATGCCCTAGGAAAACCTGTATGTGCCTGCCCCTTTGACCCTCTGGTCTCATCTCCAACTACCCTCTTTGCTCACTCTGCCCTGGCAATATGGAGCTTCTGTGCTCGTCCTTGAACGTGCAGGCAGTCATCCCCACTTTAGGACTTTTTCACTGGCTGTTTCAACTTTCTGGGATATGCTATACCCAAATATCCACAGGATCAATCCCCTTACTTCCTACAAGTCTTTGTGCAAATAGTTCTTTCTCAAGGAAACCTATTCTATCCTGTTTAAAATTGTGAATGGCCTTACTCCACCACTGACATGCTTGCTCTACTTTTTCTTTTCCTTAGCATATGATATCATTTACTTAATTGTTATGGTTATTGTTAAATGTCTCTCTCTTCCTCATCAGATGAAAAGTCCCATAGAATGGGGGAGGGGATGTTTCTATGCTTATTTGTTTACTGATGTTATCTGCCAGTGCCTAGACCAAGGTAGGTGCTGAAAAAATATTAATAAATGAATACATATGGAAAAAGTGAACTTCAAAAATGTTGGGGGTCATTTTATATTAAAAATATAAGAGTAAATAATATTAAAAGCAAAATTTCATTTTCTTGCTTCTAGAGTACAAAATGAATAATACTAAAACAATGAAATTTTTTCATATTCTTCTTGATGATTCTAAAATTTAATGAAACATTCCAAGTGTCTTTTCTTAAGTAACAGATCTAATGAACGGTCAATTATTAATAGATGACAACATCACAAGCAAATATTCCACACAAAAGCAAGCCAAGAGAGAACACAAACACAAAAGATTCCTTAGGGGCAGGGATTACAGGTCCCGAGGTTAAGACCAGGAGGAAAGGGTGCTTGTATTAATCCAACAGAACCACAGTCCTGTCTCTTTGGAATAACCAGCCCCGACCGCCATTCTCCTTCACTCTGACATAGATCAGTCCTAGACTTTCCATCTCATATGCTCAGGTTGCCGCATCAAAAACATACTCGCATAGACAGAAGAAGAACAGAGTCTTTAATGCCTCAAGAATTTTAAATATGGGCATTCCTTAGAGATGTGGATTCAGCTCCAGACCACCATAATAAAGCAAGTATTACAATAAAGCTGAGTCGTAATCTTTTTGCTGGTGGAGGGTCTTGCCCTCCATTTTTAAAACACAAAATTTCTGTGAAGTGTAATAAAGCAAAGAGCAATAAAATGAGGTACGCCTGTATAGTCAAAGTGGTCCTGAAATGGACAGTTGTAGGGAAGGGCAAGGGAAGATACTTGAAGGTAGAAATGAATTTTCCAATGAGGGCAGTTCTTTTCTGACAACTATCACCACATAACAATGATGAAATCGGTCCCTCATTCAATTGAGCCATAAAGAAAAGGACAAATGCATCTGGCTCTATCACTGCTCCCTTTTCTCACTTGAGTCTAAAGGCGGCAGAAATGCTGGTCCAACTTGAACATTTCTATTTCTTTTAATAGCTGCATCGGGTCTAGGTTGAAAATTGCCCTTTTCAACTGTCAATACAAACGACTCCATTAGGAAATAGTAGAGGCACTGTGATGTATAACACTATGCAGTATTTGATAAGTACAACGTCCTGCCTCTCCAAGTCTGTACTGAACTAATGTCTAGATAATCTCTCTACAAACCTTTATTAGTAGGCTGCCATTTGCATTCTGAATTTATTATAGAGCCAGCCAGATGAAGGGAGGTTTGACTCTTATATTCACTTTTCATGTTTTCTGGGTCTCATTCAGGAAAACCCAAATGTAATAATGAAAAACCTACTATAAATTAAATCTTTCAGAAATAAAATATGTATCCTAATGTTAATTATTTTCTGTAATAAGGAAAGTTCATAGAAAGATAGAAGTAAACAGAGAAAGCAGAGAACAAGGAAAGTAAAATAATACACTACAGGTGACCCTTGAACAATTCAGGAGTTAAGGGCACCAATCCCCCCCACGCAGTCAAAAATCCACATATAATTTGAAACCCCCAAAACTTAAGGACTAATAGCCTACGGATGACTGGAAGCCTTACTAATAACATAAAGAGTCAATTAACACATATTTTGTATGTTACATGTATTATGTACTGCAGGGGTCCCCAGGCCACAGACCACTACTGGTCAGATGAGGGGCAGCATCAGATTCTCACAGGAGCACAAACCCTACTGTGAACTGTGCATGTCAAGGATCTAGGCTGGGCACATTCCCTATGAGAATGTAATGCCTGATGATCCGAGATGGAACTGGGGCAGTGATGCTAGTGCTGGGGAGCAGTTACAAATACGGATTATCATTAGTAGAGAGGTTTGACTGCACAGAGACCCTAATGAATCAATTGCTTGCAGATTCATCTCAAAACCCTATCAGTGAGTGGCAAGTGACAATTAAGCTGAATCTGATGGCAGGTTATAAAGCTATCCACCCCCCTCCCTGGCCCATAGAAAAAAATTTTCCATGAAACCGGTCCCTGGTGCCAAAAAGGTTGGGGACTGCTGATGTACAATATTCTTAGACTAAAGTAAGCTATAAAGAAGAAAATGTTATTAAGAAAATCACAAGAAAAAATACATTTGCAGTATTTACTGAAAAAAATATGCATATAAGTGGGCCTGTGAAATTGAAACCCATGTTCAAGGGTCAAATGCCTACACACAGAATTCTACTGTGAAAAGAGGATAGGATGATTACCTTTTTTCCTGGCTTGATTTGAGGTGGAAATGGACCTCAAGTTTCTGCTTTTCATGTCTTTTGAAGTTTTCTTTTCATTAGTAGAAAACGTCTTGAATGGTGAACTGGGTTTTCCATAGCCCGAGCTCCGAACTGATGCATACAATCCACTCTGGGGATGTCTCTTAGGTAAAGGGGGTGCACTTCTAGTCTTGTATGGCACCTGCTTACCAATTATGGCCCCTTCTCCAGAACTGAGTTGAGATGTAAAAGTCTGCATACAACAAGTATAAACTCTTTAGTACTTAAGTGAATTTCAACTACAGTTGTAATGAAAATTTAACAGATGGCAAAATCATGGTGATTACTAAATAACAGGGTTTGCTAAAGGGAAAACACTACATTAAAGCTATTTAAGTCTAATTCATCAGAATTTTGGTATTTTGAAGCACATCTTTAAAGTCAGGAACAAAAGAGCAAAATATTATAACAAAATAAGCCTGCCAGAAAGCATTATGTGTAATTATGTGAATGAACATGGAAGATGGGAAGAACATATTTTGAAATGACATAAAGTCTTATTTTTTTTCCTCTAAATTTCTCAAGATTAAATAAAATTTTAATGCCCTGCCTTATTCCACAAAGAACAGGAGTGATTTACGATAAACACGTAACTCAATATTATAAAATAAAAATAAAATATTGGGATTATAAACTATAAATCAGAACAGATCAAGAACAGAGGAAAAAGAAACAGTGAAATTCAAGTTATCAATAGTTTCTAATAGCATTTACGGGAAATGCCAACTTAACTTACTTTTACAAAACACAAATTACTAGAAAGATTGAATGAAAAGCACTAAAATGATGAATTAGCTTTATTTCTTAATTCTACTCAAATTCTAGAGAATGGTTACTAAAAAAAAGGAAATGTAAAGGATGTCTTCTAAAAGAAAGCTCATGCCACCCTGGCTCGTGTGGCTCAGTTGGTTGAGTGTCATCCCGAGAACCCCAACAGTCACCGGATGGAGCACATACCCAGGTTGTGGGTTTGATCCTTGGTTGGATGGCATCGGAGAAGGAAACCAGTTGATGTTTCTCTTCTCCCTCCAACTATCCCTCCTTCCCCACTTCCTCTCTAAAAGCAATGAAAAAATGTCCTCAGGAAAGGATTAAATAAATTTTTTTTTTAAAGGAGAAAGCAAATGCCATAGAAGTATTTTTGAATTTGGGGACTGCAGGGTGTTGTAATAAATACTGTTCACAAATACCCAGGATCTATGCGGAGGATAGTTAAGTAATCAATTCTATAAGTTTAAGAAGTACCCACATAACGATATTGTAGGGTATTTACATGACTTTATATAATACCATTTATCAATATGTGAAATTAATTTAAATTACAAATACTTACTTTCTTTATTTTGTCATCCTGAGATAATATTGAGGGACCAACAGATAGTTTTTTCCTTAAAATATTGAGGTACATTTTATCTATATATTCTTCTGTAGTGTTGACTCTTGGACAGCTACGGTCTACACTTCCACTTGATGTCTTGTGTAAAACCACATTCTCCTCATTTTCGTCAAAAAATTGGTTCACATTTTGTGGCTCTTGAGATACAACATTTGGCTTCACCTTAAGTGGTAAAGGTCTTACAATTTCAGTTTCTTTACTACCAGCCAGTTTCTTACAGCTATAAAACAAAACAGGACACACAGAATAAACCTTACATGACTCTTCAAGTAGCAGTTTTATTCACACACACACACACACACACAAAACTATTCAAATTAGGTCATTAATGGTAAATACATTATTTACAATCCTGGTTAACAGAGTATACTAACATGTATCATATAATTATTTTGGATTTCAAATAGTAATTTTAATGCAGTGTAAGGAATTACATGAATGACTCTGAGACCTACCTTCAAAGAAAAGCCAAACCAAATGTGACTAAGATGGCTTTTGTATAAGAAAAAATAAAATATAAATTTCTAGGTGAACTTTTTATAATGTATCTTTTATCCATACTACCTTATAAAATCAACATGCATTTGTGGCAGAAAAAACATTTTATACATTTCTACAAGAGATGAAAGAGATAATCATAATTTATGCCAGAGGCATAAAATATAAATATTAAAAAGCGTAAATTTCATCACAGTCTAGGAAAAATTTTAAAGCAAAACAAAAAATCATGAGGATTTTAAATAGTTACTTCTGTAGTTTAAAACACTTAACTATGATCTAACATTTAAGACCATTAGATTTTAAAAATATGAAAAATTGTCCCTTGAAATGTTCTAAATATGCTTAAAGATCAGCATATTATGGGGGCTCCTACAACAGGGATATTGTTATTTTCAAACAACTTAATCATAGTCAATTAAGTCACTTAATTTTGTTATGTATAAAATAAGGTTAAAGGAAACTTAAGAGGCTACCATTTTCATATAAGGTAGATAAACTTCTTAGTAACTGTTACAAGCTTCTTCTAAAGTATAAAGAATCATGTGAAAATATAATAGTTCTTTTATTCTTTACAGTAGCAGAACCTGGCTAGATGTTTATCAAAACTGTTTCCTGCCTTTGCTGTATATGAATTAAACTACATTTCCTTTCCACCTCACATCTAGATGGGGTCATTTACTAGTTCTTGCCTTAGAATGTGAGTGCCATTGTGACGAGAACCTAAAATGTGTCATTAGCATGGTGGTTGGGTTTTGGGTGGCAAGGAAACTGATAATAGAGGCTGGAGAAGTGGCAACCCATGTTTTATGGTGGCAAAACACTTGCTAAATTGCCACCTACAATATTTTATAAGGTTGACCACGTGCCTATTGAGTCAGGGTACTAAGAGAAGTGGCCAGAGAAAACGGGGAGTTTTTAAGTGCCGGCTACTGCTGGCTACTTTGGCAAGATATTGTAAGAAAGAGATGAGTTTAAGAATGTGCAGGTTTGTAAGAAGAAATCAAGGGAAAGAGAGTCTAGACTCAGGGCCTCTTGGGTTCACTCTCTATGTCTAGACTCAAACAGTAAGATTTGGCATTGAAAATTGCTATAAGAAAGCAGTATGTCATGAGACCTCTTAGTTTAGTTTTCTCTTAGCTGAGAAAACTAACTCAGTCCCTTGGCAAAGACTATATTAAAGGTGCCCTCTTCACACATAAGGTTATTATGCCCAATAACATCCAGGCAGTTGCTATTAAAAACAGAGGAACAAGGAATTAAATATTTGAAACTTTTGTCAAATAGCAATGAACTAGCAAAGAACTTCGTGCAGTTACTGGCACCTAGGACTGACTGGAACCAAAAATATCAGAAGCCTACTAAACTTTCTGAAGGAACTGTAATGCCAAAGAAACTACAATCTTATTTTTTTTTAAAAAAGGCCAGTGACTGTCTGGGAGACTTAAAACCATCTGCAGGCAAGAAGTGAACTGAGAAAGGAGTGCATCCTCCCAGATGAGTGACCTGCCTTGCAAAACCCGCCTGAGTGTGCCCAAGGGTTATCAAATACTAGAAAAATCCTCCAGGGAGTGGAACCAGGAGCTATGTGGAACAATTTATTAATCCAATAGTTCCTCGTTAAGAGCAGAACAATGGCCTAATTAAGGAAAATCCCTATTTGCAATGATGTGTGTGTGCATGTGTATGCTGCAGGGTTGTGTGGGGGTTGTCTTTGAAAAGCCTCACCAGGGGATTTCAAGTTGCATTAATGATTACTGTATTTTCCTTCCTGAATGGGAATACTTGTTGCAGTTCCACCATTATACATTGCAAGGGCAGGAATGAAGCAGTATATAATTTGCCTTTTTTAAATCACTGATTATAGTGAACAGACTGACAGTGACAAGAGAGCAGAGGGGAGGGAATTTCAGGGGAAAAGGGGAAGGGTTTGCAGGAACAAGTATAAAGGACACATCGACAAAAACAAAGGGGGGTGGAAATGGGAAGGAGGTGGGGAGGGCAGGGAGGTGGGCTGGGATGGGGGTAAAAGGCAGAAAACTGTACTTGAACAACAAGTAAAATAAAATAAAATTTAAAAAATAAATCATTAATTATTAGACAATCAAGAGCCCCATTCAAACCTGATAGAAAGGACTGCACCTCACCTGGAAATCCTGGCCTTTCAGATGGATACAGACCTGAATGGGACTCTAAGCTGTCTGCTTTGGGGAGGACATAAGAGGGTCTGTGCATGAAGGTTAAAATGGAAATTTGGCTATCAGAAGGGTATATTTTGGTTGAAACTGGCTAGATGCCTACCAAAGTCATTTATTTTTCTTTCTGGGTTTACAAGTAAACCACATTTCCCAACCCTCTTGGGTCTTGTTGGCTAGATGTGCTACGGCTTTTATCAATAGAATGCGAGCCAAAGTGGTGTATCCTTTTATGTTGAGGCAGTTAAAAGAAAGTATCCTAAACTATCCTTTTTCTTTCCTTATCAACTGATTGGATGAGGCCATGACATCCTTAAATACGCATGCTTATGACTGAAAAAGCCTGAGTCCCTAAATGACTGTGTTTAGCAGAGCCCCACCCTAACCCCAAGAACACACATGAAATTAGGACATAAGCAAGAAGTGAATTCTGATGATGTTAAGCTACAAAAATTTCCAGGGTTTTCTGTTACATCAGCTAGGATTATTTACCCTACAGTTTCCTAAAGAATTTTTGGACATGTGTACTAAAATCTGCACTACTGACATTTCTATAGTTATTGTTATGCTTTTAATGTAAGTATACTTGTTTGCAGCTTTTAAACACAAATGTAATCTATGTTTTAGAATTCACAATACTAAAATGGTTCCACGTATGCCAGCAAAGACACAAGACAGAGAACATCTCTTCAGTAACACTAATATATCCCCAAACAGCAATGGTGAGTAAGCATAATCTACCCTTTAAAAATAATAATTAGCACTGCACATCTGTGGAAGAATACTACACTGAGCATACAAGTAGATGGGTTCCAGTGTAAGCTTCACTGAATCATTTTCGCTTTAGTACCAATATAGAAACAAGGCCAAGAAATCAATGCAAGTGGATTTCCATGACGCAGATGTAATACAAGAAGAGGCTCAAAATGTGTCTGTTGAAAACGTAAATGAATGAATGAACTGTACATGAATGGATGACAGCCTTTTCACAGACATATTTCTTGGACACCAAAGGTCTGACATTGTTAAGTGATTGAGCACATGGATGTCCTGTGTACCCTGGTCATAATCAGATCATTTTGGCCATTTATTTAGCCTCTTTAAGACTCAATTTTCTTATCTATGAAATGGAAATAATAATGGAATATACTTCATGGAGTTGCTATAAGATTAAATAAAATAGTGTACGTAAAGGACTTTGCATAATGCCCTGGCCTGTGTGGCTCAGCTGGTTGGAGTGTTGTCCCATAGACCAAAAAATTATGGGTTTCCAGTCAAGGCACATACCCAGGTTGTGGGTTTGAACCCCTGTCGAGACGCATGTAAGGCGGCCTCTGATCGATGTTTCTCCCTGACATTGATGCCGTTCTCTCTCTCTTCCCCTCCCTTCCACTTCGCATATTACTGGGTTCACATGTGAGAAAAATGTTAGCTGTTGCCCTGAGCAGTATGGCTCAGTTTGGTTGGGTGTTGACCTGCAAAACTAAGGGTCACTGGTTCAACTCCCAGTCAGGGAACATGCTTGGGTTGCAGGGTGTGTGTGTGCGAGAGGCAACTGATCAATGTTTCTCTCACACATCAATGATTCTCTCCCTCTCTATCTCCCTCCCTTCCCCCTAAGAGTAAATAAGTAAAATCTTAACAAAAAATGTTACTGTATTCATCCAAATCACCAAGTTCTTGTAAGAGCTTCACCACTGAAGTGAGTTTACTGTAGTTTCATCACTTGAATGATGAGGATTAAGGATGCCTCTCCTACTTGTTAGAAAAACCACATAAAATAATGAATGTGACAAATGCCAAGTTGTTTTATAGCACGGTTATTATGATATGCTATTTTGTGTGGTAGGGAATGACAATGAGGTTCCACAAACTTCAACTCAAATGTACTGGAGCTGGAGCACTTTCATGAAGCCCATTTCTCCTGTGCCCAAAGAATTCACCCCGTAAGATGATGGCCAGTCTATGACAAAGTATAAAACTAACTGGTTTATAAACAAGCAAGTCTATGACTCATATATAGAATAAAATTCACGTTTCATCTCTTCATTTGAATCAACTGTCCCTGAGCTACTGAAAGATGAAGAAATTATATTTTTCAGTAAAAAGCTTTAAGACAACTTAATGGCATTAAGTTTTTTAGTAGCATCTATTTTTTTTTTTTTTAATTTTGGCACTAGAAGAAGTTTGATGAACTAAGTAAAAACTAATTTTAAAAACACTCCTTTAAAAAGAGGACAGCAGTGACTCATAGGTAAACACATATAACTACATTAATCATTCACTAGGAAGGATTATGTAGAACAAATGATTCTAGATGTTTCCAGTGACAAAACAATAAACAAACAAGAAAAAGAACTTGCACAATCCACTTCAAAAAACTCACCTGACAGGTTGTAAACCCAAACCACTGAGCCCACAAGGATCTATTCTGATAGGTTTCATCAGCTCCTCTACTGTGGGGAGATCTAAGAGGGGAGAAAGTTAAAATAGCAACAAAAAATGTATTTCACCTGCTTAATTTTATGTGTCATACCAACAAAATTACATTTTCTCTGATTGACATTGCTAAATGGCACGTACATTTAATCTGACTTCCCACTGTAAAGTTGCTTATTCCAAGACAACCTCTTTGATATTCACATTTGAAATACACATATATATTTGATATAGTTATACACACATCAAATACATGTGTATGGATATACCAACACACATATCTATCTGCTAAGTATGTATTCAGTGGGTCCCAAAATACTGTTCTCTATTTAAAAAATAACTGGTATATATACATCGAAAAGATTTAAAAATGTAAGAAGACAAATAATTTCTTATTTTGGTCAAGGCATATTGGAAAAGAAATTGAAATTTTATCCTATGTTTAGCTCTAACTTTATAGTTAAACCACTGATTTCTGAATTTTATTTGAACAAACCCGTTAAATAAATTTGGAGACAGAAAGAATCACTACAGCAAATTGTATCTAAATTATACTAAACTGGAAACTGTTTAGAGAGGGTCTAAAATGAGCTTTTACCAGATTCTGTAGTAGAGATGGTTTTGGAGGAGTCTTCATTTTCCTGAGGATGACCTTTCACTGAGCTCTTGATATTTTCCATGGCAGTGTTCTCAATTCTTTGTTCATCAGCATCTCCCAAGGAATGGGCTATATGACAATAAGCCTGATGAAGAGCTTCAACGTCACTATTGCTTTGTCCATAAGAAACACCTGGTAAAATAAACGTAATCTCCAATATAGTCAGACAAATACATGAGAAATGTAAACAAAGAATATCACCCCTTAATCTGTTAGGAATGGTGAACAAGGCTGTAGGACAATGAAGACATTATAAAGACTGAGTTAAATACAAAACTAGGTAATATGTAGGTATGGCCTACCAGTATGAAATCATACCAGGGTCAGTAGCTCTTTCCAGCAAGCTGAGATGTTAACTCTAAACTCTGATTTCACTGGTTATTTCCCTCTCTTCCTAACACCTTTAATCAGACCCTCTGCATTGGATAAAACTACTCCTAAATTTCCCAAACAGGCACAATCATCTCAAGGATTCTGTTTCTCCCTTACCCCTACCTCTCTCAGCTTCCCTGTGCCACCAAGCAGTAGTCTGCATTTCTTCAACTAAAATTCAACTCCTCTAACTTTGCACTCCAGTGTATTCCAGTAGCTCGCTGAAGCTGCTATAATGAAAATTTCCTAATGGACAAACACAGTCATCTTTAGTTCTCTTCAACACCGTGAGACACCTGGCTCTGCCCTTTCCCTGGGAACTGTTCTGGGTCCCTTCTCCTTGTTCTCCCACCACTCTGATGACTACTTTTCCATCTCTTATGGTAACGTGGCTCACCTCAGGGCTCCCTCTTTAGTCTTCTTCTTAAAACTCCTTTCTTATTTATTTATTTACTTACTTATTTATGCTAAACATCATCAAAACCCTCAGCTTCATCTATCACACATATGCCTGTGATGCTCATACCTTATTTTTTTTTCTGAATAAATACATTTAGATTGTTTGGTAAGTAAATCACATCTAACATATCCCCATCTAAATTTATCATATTCCCCAATAAAACTCATTTGACTACTAGTATTTCCTATTTTAGCTATGGCCATCACTGTTTCACCTAGTCGTCCAAAAAGGGAACACCTGATGTCACTGTTCACACTTCCTTCCCTATTGACTTTCTCCTCCTCCCACCAGCTGATAAATAAATCTGAAAAAAAAAATTAGAGGAATGCAATGATAACAACGATCCAATATTTTTATGAGTATTTTCCTACACATTTTGTCATCTTCATTACTAACAGTGAAATTTTCAAAATTAGAAAAAAGTGCAAGTCATAAAAAAGGGGAAAAATGGGTCGACCAGTGTCCTTTTCTTTTAATTAATGCTTAAAAATACAATAGTACATACAACCTCATCTTCCTCTATATACGTTCTATAGTGGCTATTATTCATCTAAGGAGCTATTTTTAACTCTAAGTGAAAGAGGCAGCCAAATGCCACACAAAAAGAGTGTGTTAAGAATGCCTTACAGTGGGATATCTTTCTACCTAATGTTTCAGTTGCCAATGCTATTTGGGGAATGCTCAGTAAACAACAGATTTGCTTAAATAAATTATAAACGAAAAAGGGGGACATTTAGAGCAGAATTGTTAACAGCTAAGTGGCAAGTGGCAGGAATTTTTCAATAGGACTTCAGGAAAAAGATCCTTCTTGTGAAGGTAAGCCTAACTCTTTCCCTAACCATTCTACAGACTGAGGAGCATGAATGGAGAGAATTTGTCTTTATAAAAAAAGAAAAATGGCACAGGTGTTTCTTCTCTCCTGTACAGAAATATCAGAATACTTCAGTATCTGCTGAGTATATATAACTGAAATGACTCCTATGTTAAGTAACACAGCAGTACTGAATGCTCATGCCTAATTTATCAGGTGTGAGCTTGTCAGAAAGAAGAGGTTCCAGGCTCTCTAAAGCCAACAGTAGGGCAAATGTGCAGAAAAACAAATGACCTAAAAGTTAGAAATTAGAAATAGAGGATAGAGAGGTTTAAGGGTGACTCAGAAAACAGACCAGGGAAAAGATACTTTTCTTCTAACTTGAGTCATTAACCCAAATGACATTAAAATATTTCAAAGTCATACAAGTTAACTTTTTCCCTGCATTTTATGAAAAGGCCTGAACTGTCTGCATTTTATATTAAAAAAGACAGTACTCTATGTAGTTATTTTATATATTACTACAAAAGTCCAAAGCTCCCTGTATTTTTCCACTAAGAAAGTTGACACAGGTCAAATCCTACTTTGCAGAGGCAAGGGCAGGTCGTGGAGCAATACTGTCACCCTGTGACTGCTCCAGTCCCTGCAGCCAGCGCACAAAATGGTACCTGCCCCTGAGACAAGTGAAAGTAAGTGAAAGTCTAGCCCTCACCTGGTGTTAGGAAAACCTCACTTTTATATATACTAACCTTTTTAAAACAACAAAACACAAAGGCTTTCATAAATATTATTTTAAAAAGATGATCTTTGACAATGTAGCACCTAGTCTAAGCCTGCTTAATCCTGGAAAAAACATAGTTAAAAAAAGCAAAACAAAAAACCTATTTCTTTTAAGAATCTATTCAGTTCTTAAACAAAGTTCAGGTGCTGATTTGAAGGTTTTCAAGGGCACTTGGAAAGTACCAGGTAAATTCAATATCCCACAGCCAATCAGGTTTATACTGTAATATCTCCAGGTCTTCAACTTCTATTAACAGACAGTTGATATAAATTATAATGATGGTAACAATAGAGTTGCTATTGCTTGTTGAATCTTATCATTCTATATATGTTACCTCAGCTGACTATCACGAGGTCTCATTTTAAAGAGGAAACAGGCTTAGAAGTATTAATTGCCCAGTGTCACCCAGGTGATAACTGGCAAAGATGAGAATGTGAATCAAAGTCCACATGACAGTAAGTTCATATTCTACTATCTTCCAGTAACTAACTCAACAAAGTATTTCATAGTCAAGAGCATTTAAGAAATGACACCAAAAAAACAAACAAACAAAAAACCTACAGCTTTAGCCCTGGCTGGTATAGCTCAGTGGATTGAGCGCGGGCTGCGAACCAGGCATCGCAGGTTCGATTCCCAGTCAGGGCACATGCCTAGGTTGCAGGCCATGTCTCCCAGCAACTGCACATTGATGTTTCTCTCTCTCTCTCTCTCCCTCCCTTCCCTCTCTAAAAATAAATAAATAAAATCTTTAAAAAAAAAACCCCTACAGCTTTATATAACTGCTTGGATCATCTCAAAAGAATTTTTACGTTTAGCAATACATTTTTTACTTTTGAGTTTTTCTTATAACCTACAGTAGTGAGTGCTTTTTCATACTGCATTTTAAGAAATCATAGTGCTTCACAGAAAATTATGGGTTCCACAGATGTTTGGTTGAAATTTCACTTTTAAATGTGCTTTAAGACTTAAAGCTTATAGTAGAAGTTACTCTAAACACTTAGTGCAGCATTTATGCAACTGTAATATTTTAAAGACCATCACAGTGATAACTTCGCCTCCTGCTTTATTTTCATGAGTATCATAGAATAAAGTTTCTCTGGCCACACTGTACACATATGAACTTCCTATAATGTGTCTCTAACTAGAAAAAGTACAGCTTGACACTGGTCTTTCAAAAGAATTCATGCCTACTTACTGAAAACTGCACAAGTGGATCTACTATCACAGCACTTAAGTGACATGAACTTCAATAAACAGCAGCAGGACTCAGGAACATGTGTTCAGCACATGCGTTTGTCATAGCAGAATACCCAGTTGAGTAATAACAAATAAATGAGTAACATGTCTTGATGGAAAAATTCTGTTGTAGTTTTTTGACTTTTATATATATTTTAAAATAGAAATGGGTAAAACGAGTCAAGGTAGTGGTGACTTAGCATGGCAACGACTAGAAAAAAGATCTGAGCAGACTTTGTGGGTTGGATCATGTGTTTTTGATCTGGTTGCTGGCTACATGGGTGTATGTTCAGTATTTGAAAATTCATCAAGGTGCACTATTATAATACATGATATAGAAGTATTATATTACTTTTCTACAGGCATATTATACTTCAATAAGAAAGTAAAAATTAAAAAATAACAATAAAATTCTAACAGATGTTTAGAGTTGGTTAGTGATTTATCAATTCTATTGCTCTTTTTTCCCAAGTGTTCGGTTGCAAAGCAAGCTGATTAAAAGTTCCCATTTGCAACTATTTATGTGGTAAATCATGAACACTTTCACATTATACAACAAAAACAAAATACACAAACATATTAGAAGTCCGATGGTGATATGAGAATAACAAATATCTGTAACTTCTGATTTCAAAAACTTCAAAGAACATTACTGCTCTAACTTTATCTGTAAATGTTACAGTTGTAAACATTTATGTTTATACCAACAAAATGTTGGGGCCTTAGCTTGCTGATGCTGTCAGCAAGACAGCATATCACGGTCTGAGCCGCCAGCATTGCCCCCTGGGGGCATCCGCAGAGCACGCGAACCAGCTGCCAATCAAGGTACTGGTCATGCACCTGACTGACCAATCAAGGCACTGATCACGGACCTGACTGACCAATCACTAGCAAGGGCAGGAGGTGAACA
>PVIA01007587.1:0-81495 GCA_004024845.1 Tonatia bakeri | reverse complement strand
GTTGCAAAGGGTAGGAGCTCCTTCTTTCTTTCTGCGGCATAGAATTCCATTGTGTAAATGTACCATAGTTTTTTGATCCATTCATTTACTGATGGGCATCTAGGTTGCTTCCAGCACTTAGCTATTGTAAATTGTGCTGCTATGAACATGGGGGTGCAAAGGTTCTTTTGGATTGGTGTTTTAGGATTCTTAGGATATAGTCTCAGCAGTGGAATTGCTGGGTCGAAAGGCAGATCCATTTTTAATTTTCTGAGGAAGTTCCATACTGTTTTCCACAGTGGTTGTACTAAAGAGAAGAATTTTTATGTGTCCTTTTCCTTGCTGTGGGTCAGCCTGAGGACGTGTCCTCAGTGAATGCTGGTAGAGTGACAAAGGGTCTACTGGCTGACCCAATGGGAATAAAAGCAGGCACTTGCCTTGCCAGCTTCCAGATCTACTGCATGGATTGTCATTGTTTACATCTTTTCAACATTTTAAGCTTTTTTGCCTATGGCCTCATGTTCCATCTTTGCTGTTTGCCTGTAGCTGATCTCAGTTTGATTCATGAGCCACCAGTCAACTTCTTGTAATTAGATCCAGCATTTTGTTATTTGTATATTTGGCCATAAATCTTTCTATGTAGATTAGAAGTGATGTATTTTTTAACATAAATTAAGAAGCACTACTGAGAGTAAAATGCAGTCCCTGAGACTCTAGGCCGGGGAGGCCTTTCTCATTGCTTACCTAGTTTCACAGATAAGCTCAGTGTAGGGTAAATGTAAGCAGTCTGGCTTCCTCACCCAGTTGTCTGGGTAACTTGTCAGGGAAGCAGTGTTCCCATAGCCTTGAATGGGCCTGATAACCATTCTCATTGTTCTCAGAGCCTTGAGGCTGGGTCCAATAAACTGTTCCCATAACATGAAGTAGGCTCGCATGCACAGAATTACACTATGTTATATAATTTTCTGGCTAGGAGCCAACTTTGTTTGCTTCTAGTACTTTAAGCAGGTAAGGACTCCCTGATGGGTGCCATGACGTGTGCCATGCTGGGGAGCAAGGGCCACAACTTGTGCCACACAGAGACATGCAGGGGGGCACTCAGCTTGCAGCATGCGTCGCTCACCCACCCCTGAATAAAGGCATGTCAGACATCCCAATGGTTCTGTGAGTATTCTTCCATCTGCCTAAATACCATGAACCTGTCAGGCCTTGAACGGTTGCATCACACCCAGCATTTTCCATTTTGGGCCAAAACCTACTCCTCTCTCTCCTGATATTAGAGGAGGGGTAATAGTAGAGATTACATTATGGTTTTAATGGTTTGTTCTCACAAAAAGTGGTTTCCAAAGCGCGGCCTGCCATGGACTGCCTGCACCAACCAGAGTTAGATATGCTGGTTAGTTAAAATGCAGATATCTGGGGCTCCCCTGACTTACAGGCCAACACACAAATCCATCCCACACCCAGTTGTCAGAACTCAGACTCGCGGCCCCACCCAGTGAGGGAGGCTAGCAAATGTAGCTGAGTTGAGAGCTCAGACAGAAAGGAAATGGGTCTGACTAACACAGCACTGACTCTGCCGCAAAATGTTTTGGAGGTAAAATCATCAGGGCCCCGTAATTGATTCCACGTGGAGGAAGGGGAGTATCCTGAGAGCGTCCAGGTTTCCACCAGGAAACTTAGAGCAGGATACCCCTGAATGGTCAACACAAGAACCACTGCCTTAGCAAAGAAGACAGTAGGTGTATTTTAAAAGCACCACAGGACACTTAGAATTTACTGCCTGTTTTACTGTGTGACCTGCACTCCATTTATAGGAGAAACGCTTCCATATATATATTTGAGAAGCTTACTCTGCCTTAGCAGATGGAATTGTGGAGGGCATGGTTGAAGGTAGGGATCTTATTTACATACATATAATGGTATCGTATAAATGAATACAGACCTATGATGTAAGAAGACATTGCGAAACAGGAAAATTCTCATTTTTCAGTTTTCATTCTTATCTAGTAAAGACCCCTTCACCTCATGATTTTTCCTTGCACCCTAATGTTAACCTTTACAACAAGAAGCACTTACTGTTTACACACCAGCTCCACAGTTGGCACTGCCATCCCAGGCACTGCCTGCAGCTGGAGACATCCCTGGGCTGCTGTATCCACTCCCATTGTGGTCATTAGCAGGCATTCCAAACCTTATTGCCAGAGCCCAAGGTGTGAAGTAAGCTGTGGCTCTGTACAGGGAAGCAGATCTAGGTAAACAAACCCTGACTGTCTGTCTCATGGAGTTTGCTAAAATTTCTTCTCTTGCAGGATTTGAATCAGGGCACATAGCCCATTCTCAAACTTAAATCTGTTTCTTTGGTTAAGAACAGAGACTGCAGAGCCAGTTTATTTTGCAATCACTCTGTCATTTCCTGACTGTGAGGCCTTGGGCAAGCTGATTAACCTCAAAGGCCTCAGTTTTCTTTTCTGCAGAATGGGGATAATAGTTCTAACTTACGCTTAGCACTGACTGAAGACATGAGGGGCTTACTGGAGTGACCAGCACACACTACCAGTCCTACAGGTGTGTTTCTGATGTTATTTCTCTGAGGTTCTTAATGAAGCTAAAATTCTCTTTGTGTTTTTTGTCTCCTGCTTATCTCCTCCTCTAGTTAGGGGGAGACACAGTGAGGACACTGCTCCCTCCCTGCTGCTCTTGGTCAGGCTCCAGCTTTCATGTTGATGGAACTGAGTATCTTACTGCTCCCCAGGTCTAATGAGCTGATTAATTTTTCTATTTCTCTAACTATTCCCTACTCTCAGCTGAACCTCCTAGGAGTGTTTTGTTCTGTTGAGCACACCAGAACATGGAGAGGAGACTGGAGGCATCTCTAGTTCTTATCTTGCTGAACCATCACTCAGGTCATAAGCTTCTTTCTATACCTGACATTTGACAATCAGAGACAAGAGCACACTCAAGACCCATAGACACATGTGTCTTTCATCACGGGCCAGGACTAGAGGTGAAAAACTGGAGGATTCTGAGCCCATCAGACAAGGTGGAATTTACATTCTCAAACAGATCACTAGTGAGCTATGTGAAAGGTAACTAGGCAGGGGAAGAAGGGAGGCAGGAAGCCAGTTTGGGCCCAGGACCATTCCACAGGAAGAGACACAGGCACTGGCATGAGGGCAGGAAGAAGATGAGGGTTGAGGGGGACTAGGAGGCAGGTTCAGCCTGGAGTTTGAAGGTAGAGTCATCAGGATCAAATGAGGAGTGAGGCAAAGGGAAGAAAAAGGGGTTCATCCCTGGTTGGTGGCCTGAGAGACTGGAGGAAGTCTTCCTTTCTCCAGGTTGGAGCATGCTAAAGGGAGCAGCAAAGAGTCCCTTTTGGAAACATTATGTTTGAGACATCCCTTCACATCCTGGAGAGATACCCAGGAGGCAGTTGGATGCACAAGTCCTGTGTTTGGAAAACGAGTTGGTCTGGAAAGGCATGTCTGGAAGTGAATACTTTCCTGCTGGCAAGTAACCTGCAGCTCTGGGTGAGCTCACCCAGTGGGCAGGGGGACAGCTAGAGCAGAGGAACAGGGGTGGGTGGGACCAGGACCAGGAGGCTTGTCATTTGTGAATTAACTGCACAGCAATTTAAACCTGTTTAAATTTCTGAGTAGATTTAAGATGTGTGTTGTCATTTTTCAAGGCCCTATTCAATAAAATATTTGGGTAATTACTGCATTTGGGAAGCTGGCTCAAATCCACTGAGGCCTAAAAATAGTTAGTTTACAGACCTGTAGATTCTTTTCTCATGACAGCAAAGCCTACAAATCCCAGTCAGGCAGCCTGGGAGGAGCAGGCCCCTTTCAGAGGTGCCAGCAAAGGCTGAACACAGAGACTCGCTGGCAGAGAACTTTCCAGTGAATTCTGTGCAGCCAGAAAAACAGATGTAGGTGATGTCTAGGCTGCCACTAGTCCACCAATTGGTTATTTGTGGAGAAAAAGTGCTCATTGTAATGTCGCCTTCCCTCAGAATCCAAAACCATGAAGGGATGATGGTTGGAAGTCCCCATCCTGAAAGGCAGCCACAGCAGAAACAAGATGGCGAATGGGAAAAGCACAGGGCAACACCCCTGAAAATGCATGTGTGATAGAAAGAGTCCATTGCTAAGTTTCAATCTAGTAAGTGATGCTGCAGTGCTTCCTAACAGATCACACTAGTTGTGGAAAAAGTGCGGCTTTCACCACCAGCAAAGAAATCATGACAAGTACCAACATTTAAGAAAAAAATACAAGAGAGGATGTTTTCAATTGTTGTTCTCCGTTTATTTACTTTCTTGAGGGGGAGGAGTGTTTAATTTCAGCCATTAAGGGCCTTAGTGCAGCTTAGAGAATATTGTCTCCATGGAGTTTGAGGGCCTAGCTCCCAACCTGGACTCTGGTTGACAATGACATTTTGAGTTTGTCACCCAAAAGGGGTGGGCTAGGTGGACAGATTCCTTTACACAAAGAGACTGAAGAAGGTCTGCTCCCACCTGGGGGCTTTCCAGGCTACATTCACCTGTGTTCGCACAGACACTTTGGAGGAGGATAATACCTGAAGGTGGTGATGGAAGGAGTCTCGGGTCACCCAGATGGAAGCAGGACACCTATCTCTGCCCACCCCCAGGAGCAAAAGACAAATCCTCAGAACACGTACTGAACATTCTGGGTGAAGGAAGTCTGTGGGACTGACAATGTGCATGGATGGATAGGGTGTGAGCCATCTCATAGGGAAGCAAAGTGTGTGTTTTCCACCAATCATTCAGAAGTCACAGAGTCTCTAAGGGTCAGAAAGAGTAGAGAAGACACACCTTTGCCACACACTGTTATTTGCATTGTGCCAAGATTTTGTTGTTCATTTTGGGTGTCTGCAGGTTTACACACATATGTTCCTGCAAAAGTGGCCCCCTACTGGGGTCAGGGAGAGTGCCAGCCCTGTCCACTCTTACATGACAAGTCTCAGCAAAGGCCTGGCTGAGAGCTGTGTACTATAGACAGTGTCAGCTGAATAAAAGAACCGACATTCAAGATCTTCCCAGCCCAACCTCAATCTCCAGACTACCCTTACTTCCAACCGTTCATTGTTTGCTGAAGCCCCTGGCATCAGATCTCTTTGCTTATGGCCCTGGAGCAAGCCACTGGCTTTCCTGTCTCTCACCTTTGGTTCAGATTCATCAATTTTCTGGAAAGTTTTCCCAGTATTGTCTTTGCCTCTCCCAAACCTTCCAGACCCAGGTCCAATGAAAATCTTTGTAAAGCTTTCTTGGCTACATCAACCTAAAGTGATAGAATTAGCAGGTAGTGTTAATACATGCAGAAACCGTAACTCTACCTCTGTATGGGAAAGCAAGGAAAAAGCCAAGAAAGAGGGTGACCACTCCAGTCTGAGAACTAATGGACTTTATTAAGGCAAACTTACATACAAGGCATGTCTTGGATAGCTGCAAGGTGAAATAGTTTCCCAGGCTGCTTGGCAGTTACCAGAGAATTACATAGGGAAAGGGCCAGGCATGAATACTAGTACCTGAATGCTACCAGGGGCAGGAATTACTTTACCTTCTCGTCTAGGTCAGGATGGCAGTCTGTTCCAGGAACTGGCACACAGCAGGAGGCAGTGCAGAGGTGCTGATTCATGTCAGAAGGAACATCAGTTATGATCTCACAGTCTCTAAGGTGGCATTGTGGAAAGCAACCTTCTTTTTGGCCTGGGTCTAGCTCCCAAGACAGACAGTGGTCATGTCATGGGACAGCCCTTCTTCCACAGATAGAGATTTAGTCAGTGCAAAAATTATTGTATTGATTCTGAAAATGAGTGATGGGCTGCTCTCATTGTCTGGAATTAGGTAACTCTTGTTCTGCTTAAAATTTCACTCATTAACTCAGTGCCCCAGCTGGACTACAGACTGTAGCATAGCAGGAGTCTTACCCTTCTGAGCCCCTGACTGGCCCCTGCCCTCTGCCTGCAGGCAGGAGGCGCTCCATACCAGTGGGCACCGCTTGCATTTGCCTGCCTGCTTCTCTGCTCCTATGTCATTCACCAGGCAGGGCTGGTGATGATGGTCCTGGCGCTGCAACAGGCAACCCCAGAATCAAGGGAGAATAAACGTGCCTAATAACAATTGGTACAGATCTTTAAAAGAATTACAGAAGTCCCAGACTAATATGAGACAGACACTCTTCACCTCTAAATGCTCCAGACAGCAAAAGGAAGAGTCTGGGGCAGACACACATTTGAATCTGTAATATTTAAAGAATAACTACTCCATTCCAAGGATGCCAGACTCTGCACCAGCTAACCTTCCAGGTGATCTCAACTTCAGGAACTAGAGAGAGAGCAAGAAAGAAAGAGGTTTTTCATACTGGTTTGAAAATCTAAGTATTTATTAAGTAAAAATTAAAAGATTGAAATGAGTCACTTAATTATATTAGTCATGTAGTATTTATGAATTCAATATAATTGCTGACATCTGAGTGCCAAAACCTACAAAGAAAATGTCACTTAGAGTAAAAGAAGGTATTCAATTTATTTTGTGTTCATCTTTGGCTCAATCAAGTATTTCTAAAATTCATTTTCATTTCTTTTCAAGTAGAGCATATGCTCTTTTATTAGATCACTACATTTTATCATAAAGTAAGAGAAAGTGATCTTGGCTCAGGCTTTTTATTTCTTATTTTTCCCAAAAGAAGCCAGCTCTTTTCAGGACAATGTACTAGCGTATTTTAGAGACACAAATCATAGTACATTTTATACAGGACACACAGCTATGGTGGGAGGGGTGGATCTTTGACTTTGTTCTTTTACCATGAATTTCTAAAAATGAGTTTGTGAAATTTGAAGTGTCATAGAACATATATGCATAAATGCTGTAGTTTTATTAGTAGATAATAAAGGCCTAATTAGTGACAGACACATCTCTATTTCATGTCTAAACAATCAAACAACAAAGACAAATCATGGATGTGTTTCTCAGATTATTTCAGGGTAAGACAGAAAGTTCTGTTTCAAGAGCTTCTTATTTGCAAAGTAACTAAAGTGAACAAAACATGCTGTGGAGGCAAAGGCCTTTCCAGAATTCGAAATATTAAAATAGCTGTGAACCATCATTGGCAATACTGGTACATTATTTATAATTTGCTAGTTAAAATTTTAAAAACTAGACAAGTTTAAATTCAAATTGATACCACTTAAGACCCAGTCTCCTCATGTCTAACACATGACATAGAAGTTCATGGGGAAAAATTTATGGTAAATGTAAGCCTAACACTGGAAAAATACCTTTTATATTCATGAGTTTATTGAATGAGAGAATAATTTGAGGGAAAAACATGTATACTGTTTTCACCTGGTAGATCATGAACACAGGTTCAATGGGTTAGTATAATATTTTAAGAATAATGAACCAAAGTAAAGAGAACTGTTCTTAGAATACTTTTTCTGGCTGTGAGTCATGCTTAGAATTTCCTCTCCCATTTCTGAATATTTTATATCCTGCTACTTTGCCCAATTCATTTATCACCTCTAGTAGTTTTTGGAGTCCTTGGGGCTTTCTATGTACAATATCATGTCATCTGCAAATAATGACAGTTTTATGTCTTCCTTTCAAATTTGGATGCCTTTCATTTCTTCGTCTTGTCTGATTGCTGTGACTAGTATTTCCAGTACTATGTCAAACAAGAGTGTTGAAAAGCAGATATCCCTCTCTTGTTTCTCATCTTAAGGGAAATACTTTTAGTTTTTGCCTATTGAGCATGATATTGGGAATGGGTTTGTCACATATGGCCTTTATTATGTTGTGGTATGATCTCTCTATTCCCACTTTGTTGAGAGTTTTTATCATCAATGGATCCTGGATTTTATTAAATGCTTTTTCTGTATCTATTGATAGGATCATATAATTTTGATCTTTCATTTTGTTTATGTGATGTATCACATTTATTGCTTTGTGAATATTATACCAACCTTGCATCCTGGAAATAAATCCCACTTGATCATGGTATATGACTGTTTTAAATGTATTCCTGGATCTGATTTGCTAATATTTTGTTGAGGATTTTAGCATTGATATTCATTAGCGGTATTGTCCTATAGTTTTCTTTTTTTGTAATGTTTCATCTGGTTTTGGAATTAGGATAATGTTGGCCTCATAAAAAGATCTTGGAAGTTTTCCCTGCTTTTGAATTTTTTGGAATAGTTTGAGAAGGATGGGTGTTAGTTCTTCTTTGTAAGTTTGGTAAAATTTGTCTGTGAAGCTATTCATTCCAGGACTTTTGTTTGTTGGGAGTTTTTGATTACCACTTCAATTTCCTCAGTTGTAATTGATCTATTCTGGTTTTCTACTTTTTCTTCATTAAGTTTTGTAAGATTGCATGTTTCTGGGAATTTATCAATTTCTCCCAGGTTGTCCAATTTGTTAGTATATGGTTATTCATAGTATTTTCTTACAATCCTTTGCATTTCTGTGGTGTCAGTTGTTACTCTGCTCTTTCATTTCTGATTTTATTAATTGGGTCCTCTCTCTTTTTTTCTTGATGAGTCTGATTAGAGGTTTATCAAATCTTGTTTATCTTTTTAAAGAACCATCTCTTGGTTTAATTGATATTTTGTATTTTTTTAGTCTCCATATCATTTATTCCCACTTTGATATTTATTATTTTCCTCCTTCTACCTACTGTGGGCTTTGTTTGTTTTCCTTTTTCTAGTTCATTTTGGGGTAGAGTTAGCTGTGGTACATTTACACAATGGAATACTGTGTGGCTGTAAAAGGAACTCTTACCTTTTGCCATAGCATGGATTGTCCTGGAGATTATTACACTAAGTGAAATAAGCCAGTCAAAGAAAGACAAATACCATATGATATCACTTATATGTGGAATCTAATAAACAAAGTAAAGTAATAAATAAAATAGAGACAGAGGCATGGATACATGCAATAGGCTGACAGCTGTCAGAGGGGAGAGAGGAGGGGGGACTGGATGAAAGAAGGTGAAAGGATTAGCCAAAGAACATACCTGCATGGCTCATGGACACAAATACAGTGTGGTGATGGCTGGAGTGAAGAGGGTGTGAGGGCTGGGTGAAGGGGGACAAAGGATGGGAAAGTGGGGGCATTTCTAATAGTGTCACCAATAAAAACGAAGGTTAAAAAATAAATAAAAATAAATTATAGCCTTGCTGGGTAGCATAAAAAAACAAATTTCTTCACCCAATCAAATATGCATAGTTTTTTCCACCATCTGCTTTTATAATTTACATTTACAAGGTAATGCATTTTGGCCCTGGCTGGTGTGGCTCAGTGAATTGAGGGCTAACCTGTGAACTGTGAGGTCGCTGGTTCAATTCCCAGTCAGGGCACCTGCCTGGGTTGTGGGCCAGGTCCCTGGTTAGGGACATGCACAAGGCAGCCAACTGATGTTTCTCATTGTTTCTCTCCCACATGGATGTTTCTCTCACTCTCTTTCTCCCTCCCTTCCCCTCTCTCTGGAAATAAATAAAATCTTTAAAAAAATGTAATGCATCTTAATTGAACTTTGTATAAAATGTGAATTACAAAATCTAATTTATTTTTTCAAATAATTAGTCATTTGGTTCAATATGTTATTTTTCTAATTATTGAGATTATGACCTACTAAATTCTTATAAACACTTGAGTGTATTTCTAAAGTTTATAAAGCTGATAGTTTGTCTATTCCTCAACCAGAAAAATACCCTTTTAATTAATAGATTTTAAATTGGTGTGTTTATTGTCTGTATTACATATAATAAGAATTAATGTGAGTCTTCCTACCCAAAAGAATGGTCTCTTCATTTATTCTAGAATTTTATGTCTCGAAGTAAAGAGTTATTAGTGACTTCCCAGTGACGCTACACATTCTTCTAAAGTTTATTGCTAGTATTTTTATCTTTTATTATAAATATTTACAAGATTTTTATTTATTTTGTTATTATTATTATTTTTGCAGAGAGAGGTTTTATTTTTACTCTCCCAAGAGAGGGAAAGGGCTAGGTGCTGAGAAAGGCACCAGTCCTAAGGGGCAGGGCTTTGAGTTTTTATGGGATCAGAAAGGGGGATGGGGTTATAGCTGGGTAGTCATGGCAATTAGTTGCAAATCAGGGGATTCAGGCTGATAATGCAAGCTTCAGTTTGTTTTGCCCTTATCTTTGGGTTCCTGGTCCAGGTGCTCCAGTTTGGTATGTCCTGATTTGTGTAAGTTTTAGAACACCTGTATGGGGGACGCTTTTAGTAATCTTCCTAGTCCTGAGAATAGAGGCTCAGAAAACAACAATTAATTATGCCGGACAGACTTAAGGAAAGAGAGCTAGGTAGCACTGGTAAAGAGGACCTGAAAGGGGCTTATTTACATGATTTTTTTTAACTCAACTGGATATTGCTGCTTTGTCAGGCAGATATTGATTTCTGTATATTGGATAGCTAGCCAACCATTCAATTAAAGTAGTTTTAATAAGTTGACTCCCTTGAGTTTTCAGGTAGACCATCAAATTGCCTGTAAAGACAGATGTTTATTGTCTCGTACTTTGCAGCAAGTAGCTCCTGTTTTTCTCATCTTCTTTCACTGTCTAAAATTTTCAAATCAATGATGAATGGTACCAGTGATTGTGGGCATTTTCTTTTTCTTGATTTTAATGGGAGTGCGCATAGTTTTTCATTGCTAAATATACTTCAATGCAGGTTGGCAATAGATTCTTATATTATTAAGAAAATGACATTCTTTTCCTAGTTTTAGAAGCCTTTTTAAAATTCAGAAGTGAATATTATCAAACACATTTTTATGGGTTTAATCTCCAAAATATATAAAGAACTCATATGACTTGACACCAGGAAGACAAACAACACAATTAAAAATGGGCAAAGGATGTGAATAGACACTTCTCCAAAGAGGACACACAGAGGGCCCATAGACATAGGAAAAGATGCTCAGCATCACTAGTCATCAGAGAGATGCAAATTAAAGCCACAATGAGATATCACTTCACACATGTCAGAATGGCTATCATTAATGAATCAACAAACAACAAATGCTGGCAAGGATGTGGAGCAAAGGGGACCCTAGTGCACTGTTGGTGGCAATGCAAACTGGTACAGCCACTGTGGAAAACATTTTTTTAAAAGTGTTAAAAAGTTAAATTGGAACTGCCTTTTGACCCAGCAATTCCACTACTGGATATATACCCTAAGAATCTTAAAATACCAATTCAGAAGAATTTATGCACTCCCATGTTCATAGCAGTATTATTTACAATAGCCACGTGTTGGAAACGGCCCAAGTATCCATCAGTACATGAGTGATTTAAAAATCGGTGGTACATTTACACAATGGAATACTATGCAACAGAAAGAAAGAAGAAATTCCTACAGTTTTGCAACAGAATGGATGGAACTGGAGATTATCAATGCAAAGTGAAATAAGCAAGTTGGCAAGACAAATACCATATTGCCTCACTTGTAACTAGAACCTAATGAACAAAATAAACTAATAAGAAAATAGAACCAGAGACAGGGAAACATGGAACAGACTGATAGCTGTAGGAAGGGAGGAGGGAAAGGGAAATGATGGGAGGAAGGGGAAGGGACTAGTCAAAGAACATGTATGAATGACCCATGGACATGGAAAATGGAGAAGGGATTGACTCCAGGCAAGAGGGGTAAGCTGGGTGTAAGGGAGGAAAAGGGAGAAAAATTGGAACAATTGTAATAGAATAAACAATAAAAAATAAAGTAGAAAATAAATACAGAGTAGCTTCACTTATATTAAATCATTCTTACATTTCAGTAATAAAATATATTCAGACGTGGTGGGTTATCACTGAAACAGACTATTAGATGATACCTGAATGTTTTATTGAAGTGCTTGGATCTGTGAGATTCTTATATAGTTTAAATAGTGACATTTTTTTCTTAAAGATTTTATGGTGATGATTTGTAAAATCTGACTGCAGCAACATTATTGAAGACAGAATTTTGAAAACTTAAAATTTCAAGAGCTCTCTCCTGGTTTTCTATTCTTATCAAATCCATTTCAGTTATGTGCATCTTTCTAGTAAAACATTGGTGTTTTCTAGTGTATACATATAGCATAAAATTGTCTATCAGTTTCTTTTCTACCAATTTTTTTTATTTCTAAATTGTTTTTTTCTGTTTTTAAGCACTGTGACTTGGTAACTAATGATTCATTAAAGTTATATATTCATTCTGAATTGTACGATCTAACAATACAAAATGACCTCCTGTTCTTTCAATTCTTTTTGTTTTGGATATGAGACAGCATTCTTTCAGAACAACTGAGCCACAATATTAGTGTTATTAACATAAGGGACTTCCAGGAATTAGGGCTTACAGTTGTGGGAGGAGCGAAGGGAGTAGAGGTCTGTAAATAGAGGTAGAAGATCGGAGAAACAGTCACTCACCAGCTCACCTGAAGCAGCAGAGGAGGTAGACAAAATGGAGAAGATCTAGTCTCTGAACTGGGACCACAAAAGGTAAACCTATGGCAGGGTCTAGATAAACTTCTGCCTCAAGGAAAATACTGCCCCTGATTAATGACTACCTATGCAAGCCCATAACCAAGTGTCTGTGGTGGCCCAGGGATACAGTAGGTCAATAGGGCCAACAGTCATAAAGATGAGTTAGATCCAGAGCAAGAGAGAGTAAACAGAAACAAGGGTTGACCAGTTGCCTCTGCATTTGTCTGTTATTATATCTGATCACAGTAACCTTCTAAGATCAGTGATTTGTACTTTTAAGGTTAATGTTTTCCACCCTACTACATTAGGCTGTGCTCCCAAGACAGGGAGTCACAGAAGCTCTACCTAATACATAGAAACAAACACAGGGAGGCTGCCAAAATGAGGAGACAAAGAAACATGGCCCAATAAAAGAAAAGATCAAAACACCAGGAAAAGAACTAAACAAAATGGAGATAAGTAATCTTTCAGATACAGAGTTCAAAACACTGGTTATAAGGATGCTCAAGGAACTTAGTGAGGACCTCAACAGCATAAAAAACACCCAGTCATAAATAAAGGATACACTAATTGAAAGAAAGAACAATTTATAGGGGATCAACAGTAGAGTGGATGTAACTGAGAATCAGATCAATGATTTGGAACATAAGGAAGCAAAAAACAACCAATCGGAATAACAAGAATAAAAAAAAAAAAAAAACAAGGATAGTGTAAGGAGCTTCTGGGATAACTTCAAGTGTTTTGATACGTGCATCATGAGAGTGCCAGAAGAAGAAAAAGAGCAAAAAATTAGCAATCTGTTTAAAAAAAACAATGAAAGAAAACTTCCCTAATTTGGTCAAGGAAATAAACCTGCAAGTCCAGGAAGCATAAAGTCCCAAACAAGATGCATGCAAAGAGGCCCACTCCAAGACACATTATAATTAAAATGCTTAAAAGTTTAAAGATGAAGAGAAAATCTTTTTTCCCCCCTAGATTTTATTTACTTACTTTTTAGAGAGAGGAGAAGGCAAGGAGAGAGGGAGAGAAACGTTGATGTGTGAGGGATATGTTGATTGGTTGCCTCTTGCATGCCTCCAAATGGGGACCTGGCCCACAACCTAGGCATGTGCCCTGACTGGAAATTGAACCACCTACCTTTCAGTTCATAGGCTGGCACTCAATCCACTGAGCCACACCACCCAGGGCAAAAGAGAGAATCTTAAAAGCTGCAAGACAAAAGAAGTTAGTTACCTATAGGGTAGTTTCTGTAGAACCATCAACTGATTTCTCAAAAGAAACTTTGCAGGTTAGAAGAGATTGGCAAGAAATATTCAAAATCCTGAAAAGCGGACACCTACAGCCAGAGTTGCTCTACCCAGCAAAACTATCATTTAGAATTGAAGGGCAGATAAAGATCTTCCCAGACAAGAAAAAACTAAGAGAGTTCATCTTTGCCAAACCATTATTATATGAAATGTGAAAGGGATTTATTGAAGAAAAAGAAGATCAAAACTATAAACAATAACATGGAAATAAATATGTATCTATCAACAACTGAATCTGGAAAACTAACCAAGCAAACAGAAGAACAGAGACAGAATCATGGATACAGAGCGCATTTGGGTGGCTGCCAGATGAGAGGGTGGTATGGGGAAATGGGTGAAGAGGTGAGGCAATTAAGAAGTACAAATCAGTAGTTACAGAACAGCCATGGGGGTCTAAAGTACAGTATAAAAAATGTAGTAGCCAAAGAACTTATATACACAACCCATGGACATGAACAATGGTGGGGAGATTGCCTGAGGGAGTGGGAGGTGCTGGGTGGAGATGGGCAAAAGTGGGAAAATTAGGCCAACTGTAATAGCATAATCAATAAAATATAATTAAATATAAACAAAATCCAATTATGTACTGTTTACAAGAGACAGCCTTTAGTTCAGGACACAGGAAGGCTAAATGTAAAAGGATGGAAAACCAAATTTGTATGTTAGATAAGCTTTATCCAGGTGTAAGTTATGGTGCTATGCACTATGAATTCAATGTTAATTGATCAACAATGTATACTAAACAATGTCTTTAATAAACAATTAATTAACAATGAAACAAAATTATGCATTGATTGGCTGATAAAAATGCAGTGACCAGAAGCTCATGGGAACCTAACTGCATTTCCGTTAGGGACAATGGTTCAGCATTCACTAATTTGGTGTTTGTGGAAGCTTTATAGAATATCACGAATGTGAATAAGAAACCTGACTGTATATAATGTCATAGAAATATGATGTGTATCATGGCATAGATGGTGTCATAGCTTTTCCACAGCATTCCCTGTTCATCCAAATACCCAGGCTCAATCTTTGGAGCCCAAGGTGAAGAGATTCACACATTTACCCTCTTATCTCTTTTATTTGTTTGTCCTGATTGTTGATAGGCTTGGGCACATGTCAGCTCTCTAATACTCATTTATACTTTGTTTAATTTTGTTTTTATAATCTACAACTGTCCCAAAGCCCAGGTTAGGCCCAAGGACATCTTTTGGCCTATGCATTGTTTTGATACTTTTTAATTAGTTGCTCACATTTAACAATCCAAAGATTTCATATACAATTTTGAGAGGATCAGACATATAATTCTCTCTCACGACTCCTTTTTACCAGTCTTCCAGCATTTGCCTTCTAAGTCTCTGAGCATCCACACAAATCAGTAGCAGACATAAATGAGTGCAGATCTGTCTGTCTGGTCATTCTATCCAGACAAAGTGGACGATCGAATGAACTGTCTAACATTCTGCACTTTGAGGAGGTCTCCCTCCAGCCCAGTCTTCCTGGGACTTTCCTGATTGGGTTGACACACTGAAACTGTTCTGGTTGGCTCCTCCACGTGGTGCAGAAACAACTGTAAAGCAGGCAGGAGGGCTTTTACTCCCTAGTCAACTACACATAGAGAACTGCATAAGGAAAAGGAGGCAATGCAGCAGGGACAAATGTCAGAGTCTGAAACACGTGCTTATGCAACTTACTTGTGCCTCCTGTACCTGCTGGAGGCCAAGTATGTGGATGTAACATCCACCTGATGACAATATGCTGCTGTGCTCACCCAAAATTTCTTGGTCAGATAGCACCTAGTTCTGTTATGGAAAGTCTGGTCTCATGGACATTGATACTGTGGTCAGAAGTTTGGTATTTTTCAGGGCCAAGTAACAATCAAAATACTTTTATTCAAAATGGAAAAATGTTGCTCTGCAGACGAGAGGTCTTTACTGCAAAATTCTGGCTCTGTGCTATTTCTATTGTTGGGGCTTGCCAGAGATGCCACTCAAAGTATCATTTGATCTGCTCTGTCATAAGGCTCAAGTGACAGTGCAATTTGCATTGCAACCTACACTTGCCACAGAATCTTCTTTTGCTCTGAAGCCCCATGGAAAACTGGTAGCCTTTCAGGTTATGCAGTAAATAGGTTGGAGAAGCACACTCAAATGTGACAAATGTTGTCTCCAAAATCAGGAAGCCCCCTAAGTGTGGAACATCTTTTTATTTGTGGGTGGAACAACACACAGCAACTTTTCTTTATCCTGGAGAAGAATATTCTCACATGTTCCAGACCACTAGATTCTCAGGAAGTTTATTCAGGTTGTGGTCCCATGAATTGTCCTGTCATCCATCTCTTGTCCTCTGGCTGTCATGGGTCTTAGTAAGGCATCTATTATGGACTGAGTTGTGTTTGTCTGCCCACCCCAATCTCTATATTGATGCTCTAACCCCCAATATGACTGTATTTGGAGAGAGGGCCTTTAAAGATACCATTAAGGGTAAGTAAGGTCATAAGGTGGGACCCTAATCCTATAGGACTAGTGTCCTTATAAGAAGCAGAGGAGATATTAAAACTCTCTCCATGTGGTGCACAAAGAAAAGGCCATATGAGGACACAGAAAGAAGGCAGCCAACTGCAAACCAGGAAAAGAAGTCTTGCCAGAAACGAACACTGCAGGCACTTTAAACTTGAACTTCTAATCTCTAAAACTGTGAAAAAATAAATTTCTGTTGTTTAACCCACCTAGTGTAGTATTTAGTTATGGCAGCACAAGCTAAGACAGCATCTAAGGTACTTGTTACCTCCTAATCATCAGATTCAATCTGAATAATTCCAGGAATGTAGAGGGTCAGAGTAGTATTTTGTAGGATATCAAAATAATCAGGTTCTCCACAGACTGAATTATGGCAGAGAAGAAATGTACATGTAACTCTGAGGCAAGGTTCTGAAGCCACACGTTGGCCTGACAAAGGAGAGCAGACTTGTTTGGGTGCTTGCAAGTTAGAAAAGGAAGAAAGGAAGGTAAGGGCTGGGGGAGAGGAGGGAGGCAGGAATGGAGGGAATATATTTGTTACATTAATAGCTACATATCAAATGATCAAATACCAGGATGTATGTTGATGTATTCCAGTAAAGATACCCCATCTGGAAGAGCAGCTGCTACTGGAGTCACCATGTAATTAAATGTATGGTGTCCATAGTCCCATTACCTTCCAAGCAGGCCCGAGAAGTAAGTTAAATAGTAATGTAATACTCTTTTGAGTTACCCCAAAAGAATAACCTGGTCAAAGCTTACTATAGAAATATTGTAAAGTCACCACTGCTGAATTTTTCAAGTCTTTGATGATCATACTAATCTCTGCAATCCACTCAGAGACATGGTATTTTGTTTGTGTGCTTATTGTCCTAGAAGAGATTAAAAGTTCAAGGTATTTCCACTTGTTGCTTCCTACTATCCAAGCACGAGAGACCCAATGTGCCGTGTGTTTCAGTGTGTATTCCAATCACTACTGTCAGGCACTGGAAAAATAATAACAAAGTGGGTCCATGAGCCAACTGGACCCACTCTGGGATTTGGACTACACCCCATTTATTATTTGACCAACTTAATTCTTTACTTTGGTGAAACTCAGTGGCATCGTTTCCACAAATTAGCATCAGTTCAGAGTCAGTGTCTAGTAACTCACCAAAGTCTAAGATTTATCCTTTCTCCACTGCATTTCCAGCCTACTAAATGGATGCTGGTCCTTTTGGGGAAGGCTTGGAGGGTGCTTTACAGAATATGCTTGTAGCAAAGTCTCAGAGTCTCCAGTTGTGCAATTATTTGTTTAATGATGGTACTCCCTTGGACTCTAACTTCATAAACATAGGTGTTTGGCTTTCTTCATATTCCCAGAACCAAGCATAGTGCCTGACATGGAGGCAGCCCATGAGTACTTTCTGAATGAATGAACCAGGAAAGGGTGTGGGAAAGGAACACACTCAGCTCTGGGTTCAGCTCACACATAGGTTTGGAACCAAAGGTCATCAAGACTGGTCATAAAAGAGTGCCCAGTAACCAAGGGTGCATCTGTCTTCCTGGGTCTTCCCATTGGTGACAACTTGATGGGACCAGATCTTAGGTATCCATACTACTAAATCTTGGCCCTCTCTAAACCTCTTTTGGTTAAGACAACTTCTTTTCCCCTACTCACCTCAATGGTCTTCACTGCTGGGTTTACCCAAGTCTTGGTCCTAAGGATGAATGTTGGATGAATACAAAAAGGATTGAAGAAGCACAAGCTCACTCTCTGAGACTGAATAACAAGTCATCCTTGACATCCATCTGACTCTGCACTCATGCCCCATATAAGTTCATGGGCATCTGGTGCCTTAGAGTTTGAGGCCTTGACTAGATGGTAGTTTGCAGGCTAAGATCCCATTTGCCTCTTTCCATCCATTCATCAGCATCTGCCCCACCTCTTGTCAGAGGCCTTTTGATAGAATTTCCTGATACTTGCTTAGATATTCAATTTGATACCATACATTGCAACATATTTTTCAATTATTTTACTTTGTAATAGGTTTAGATAATGACAGAAAAGTTACAAAGTAGTAGAAAGTTCACACGTATTCTTGCAATTATCAAGCTGGGAAACTAACAATGGTAGAGCTCACTTCACTAAACCACTGGTCTTGTTGAAATTCCACTGTTTTTTTCCCCATGAATGTCCTTTCACTCTCCCCATGTGCAATGCAGGATTCCACCTCTTATTGAGTTGTGTTGTCTCTTCAGCCTTCTTCAGTCTTTACTTGTCCTTCCTGGCCCAGACATATTTGGAGAATATGTTAGATATTCAGAATATCTCTCAATATGTGTCACGTGAAGTATTTTAAGAGGTAATATTGCATCATATTACTTCTAGCTTAAAACTCCTGTCCATTTCCATATCACTTACAGAATAATACCTTCAACTTCCCATCTGGACAAACGGACTCTTGATCACTTGATCTGTCATTTCATCCTCTTTATGGCCTTTCGAATCACTGACTTCTGTAGCCATCCTGACACCCCTCTAATAAATACGCTCCAGCATCTTCATCCTAACTCCACGAAAAATCTATTTTTTCTTAGTGACTCCTTTATCCATCATGTGAACTCCTAGTATTATTCAAGACACTATTATTCAGGCAAGTAATGCTAGAAGCTACAAAGCCCCCACATCTTAGTGGTTGAACATAATAACAGTTAATTTCTTACTCACTGAAGTTCTCATGTGGATGTCCCTGGTTGGGTGGTTCTCCTGGGAAGCTCTCCTCGAAGTGGTGGAAACATTTCGGGGCACTGCCATCTTAAACAAATAGCTTCTAAGGTCACCGTGGAAGGGAACAAAAAGAAGTGCATGTTGAAGTTTGTGATATGGCATAAGCCAATACAGTTCACGTCATTTCTTCCCAGATTACATTGGTCTAAAATAATCATGTGGTCATATGCAACAGATGAGGAAATGTAGTTTCCAGATTCCAGGAGGAAAGTGAAGCAGTTTAATAAAGTATGGCATTTCTCTGCCACTGTCCACCCTCTAGTCACCAAATTGCTTTATCCCCCCACCCCCACATAATACAAGTGAGAGAACTCAGACACATATCCAGTTATTGTATGGAACTCAGCCCAGGATCTCTGCATAGTTCAGGCCTCTCCATGAAAATAGCAGCTGTTCTTTTTGGTTTGATCTTCTGTTATTTGACCCATCAGATCTGCCACCCCACTTTCCTGATCTCCAAAAATATAGCAGTGGATCAGGACAGGAGACCTGCATGAAACTCTCCCATTTGGAGAAAGGAAGAACGAAAGTCTCATAGTCATCACTGGTCCATAGGTGCACTTTACTCTTGCAGGACAGGTGTGGTGATATTTCCCTGCTCTGGATGCTGGGGAATCTCTGATTAGACCCTGCATTTGCTCTCTGGGACCCTGTGGGCAAGCCCCCAGATTTCACCCTCTGGGGGCTCCTCCTTGCTCATTATTATCCACAGCCACACAACCGTGAATTTTGCATAGTTAGTTCTTGTTGGAACGGTACAGATTTGGAAGCTCACATCCTGTTTAGGAAACATTTGAGGACTCAAAGATTGTTTTGAAGGCCCAAACAATCAAAGAGTATTTTGATCCAGACTCATGGTATTCTCAGTAGCATAGTCATCTCAGAAACTTAGTGACTTCTGATCTATTTGCCTGCAGTCAGTTCCACATACCAATAACCACATCCCAAGACCTTTCTTGGACATCATTCTGGAATCACCTATGTTTCCTTGCCTCCTCACACCTATGATTCTCTCTCAACATAATGGCAGCCTCTTTGAGGACATTGGGCTTGAGTGAAAAGTCTACATGCTTACACCTTTACCTGAGACATTTTCTTTTACTCAGAAGGTTCATCAGAATTTTGTCAGCTCAAATTCTTTTCATTTCCCACATTTTACTATTCGGAGACTAGAAGCAGTTACCTATTACAACTCCAGAAGGCCCTGAATTGTTGGACTCTCTATTACCTCTCATTTTCTGCTTACGAAATAGCCAATTATTTCTTGAGCTCATCTCTTCCTTGTTTTGCCTTTCCAAACAGAGCCAATTCCAATTAAGACAAATTTCTAACACTCCATTTTCCAATGACCACCCGCCATTAGCACATAGTCATGGGGTCTGCCTTCCAAGTCTTCTCTGCAGGTGACTGTTTTGCCATAAGGTTTGTCACAGCATAACACAGATGTGCAGCCACCCAGCATTATGCTATGTTTCTTACCCACCTCTTGCCCAGCTGCTGAGAAAATAGCCACATTTTATTTTTTTGCCACAGCACCAACTGACTGCAAAGTACCAATTTCCATGGTATTAAACAAATTGTTCTTGTTGTTGCAAATGACCCCCATGTTTCAGTGGCTCAACAAAATGTATGTTTATTTCTCATCCACTCAATGTTTAATGAGGATTTTCTAGTTAGCACAGTCTTTCAGGCAGTGAGTCAGAGATCTTGGAGACGCCTTCCATTTTGGAATGCTTCACCCTCCAACATGTGGCTCCAGATTTGCTACATAAGAGACAAGGAATGAGGTGTGCAAGATATTTCAATGGGCTAGCCTGAAAGTGTCATATCAATATATCACATCTGCCCACATTTCAGCAGAATTAGTTTTATGAACCCACCCAAGTACCAGGGGTTGGTTAAATCATTATCCTTGGTGCCCAGAAAGATAATTAAATGGTTGACAATAATTATAATTGTTTCTGCCAAAAGACCGATCTGAAATGTCACTTGATGTCTTTGCAGAACCAGGTATTCCCCCTCCACTTATATGCGTCTCATACATAATTTTCATCACAGTACCCCCCTCATTGCATTAAAAATTATTGTACTGACTTAGGTAAACATAAGTTTACATAAGCAAACACCTAGGCACATGATTGCTGGATTTTATGGTAAGAGTATGTTTAGTTTGTCAGAAACTGCCAAACTCTTCTTCCAAAAATAGCTGCACCATTTTGCATTCCCAGCAACAATAAATGAGAGCTCCTTCTGCTTCACATTCTCACCAGCATTTAATATGATCAGTGTTTTGAATTTTGACCATTCTAATAGGTGTGTCACGATATATCAGTGTTGCTTTAGTTTGCAATTCCCTGACGATGAGCATCATGACACTGAGCATTCTTTTAGATGCTTGTTGCTCAGTTGGGTTGCCCCCTCACCCCACCCCATAAGCCTAATAGAGATATTTCCAATTCAAAGCAGAAAGAATTGGCTTATCACTATGAGCCAATGTTTCTAGACTCCTGGACCAAATATTTCTAGACTGATGGGCCAAACATTCCCTTAACATGTCTTCAAAAGTAACAGGAAACAACACTACTGCCAATTAACATTTCCTTTTTTTAGATGCTTTCAAATTAGCACAACCAGAACTAAAAACAATAGGGAATGATTAATGCCCCCCCGAGCCCCACCCTGGGGAGACTTTGAGTCCAGATTCTGTCACTTTGCAGTGCGGTGAGGCACCTAATCCAGACTATTGAATACTGTGCAAAGAGCTAGACACTAATTAATTTGAGATATTTCCACAATCCTGCCTCCCACGTGTATATTTTAGACCAGACAGGCTAGATTCTAAGAGAGAAAGGAAATTGTTATCTCATTGAGAGAACCAGCTTGTTTTAATTCAATGAAACTGAAGAGAAATTCATTGCCTACACTAGACTAGACTTCTCCATCTCCATGATTGTGTAAGCCAATTCCTTGTAATGAATGTGTGTGTGTGTGTGTGTGTGTGTGTGTGTGTGTGTACCCCCTAATATATTACATTGGATAATCTCCGATCCTTATATCCAATTGGCTATGTATGTCCTGTTGGATCGGTTCTGTTTCTCTGGAGAACCCTTGTTACCAAACTGCAGCTGAGGTCCTGCTGCCCGTCACCACCCTCAAGGCAAAATTCCAGAGGCAAAGTTTCAGCGATAAAAGAAAGGAGTCTATTCAAAAGCATTGCAATTTAGCAATGACAGCTTTCCACATGCATTTAATCACTTAAGCCTATCAATTAAGGCTGAACTCTTAACACCTGAGTTCTCCCATCATTTTCCCTGTTAGTTTTAATTATCTTATTTCTATAGGGTCTGTTTACAAACTAAAACAACATAAGATACAAAAGATACACAATTTTGGAAGAATGGCAGGCTTCTGCCTCAGAGGTCGTCCCCTATAGAACACCCAAAAAAGAATAACCTTGCCGCCCTCTGCAAGGCCAGCCTGACTCCAGGCTGCACCCAGAGCTTCTCCCCATCCAAAACACTGTCTGTTGGGAAATGCAGGCAGCTGCAGATCCACATCCAGGCATCCTCCAGGAAGAAGAGCCTGAGAGCCAGAGAGAGCCAGCGCCCGCCCACCCATTGGAGACCTCTCCTTTTATTTCAAATTGTCTTGCCCATATTCCATGTGCTCTGGAGGTATTCAGCTTCTCAGGCAATCCCACCCTCGAGTGTTAAACATTGCCTCGCAAACCCCTCTGATGGCCCCTCCTACTTCTTCCCAGTGATCTGGTCAGATCTCTCTGTATCACCCTGACAAAACCCAAAGGGGAATCACACAAGATTGTGAACTCCAGGAGGTAGGGATCATGGGGCCACTGTAGATTTATTCTGCTTCAGTAACACATCTTATTAAGTTATTAAATCTTGTACTTATATATAGAAAATTGTCACTTTGAGAGCACAAGATGAGAAGGCGCTCATAGACTTAAAAAAGAATTGAAAGTCTTGGCAGTGCATTGAGCTCCGTGGAGACAGCACCAGGGCAAGTGCGAGCTGCATGGGCACTGGGCGACTGTGCTGGATAAGAAAAAGTAGTTAAACATGGACAAAGGAGGTCTTAAGAAGCCAAGATGCTAAATGTCATCCCATGCTTTCTTTGTGCAGACTTGCCAGAAGGAGCACAGTAAGAAGGACCCGTGTGCTTCAGTCAGCTTCTCAGCGTTTTCTAAGAAGCACTCAGAGAGGTGGAAGACCATGTCTGCTAAAGAGAAAGGAAAATGTGAAGACATGACAAAATCAGATAAGGCCCATTATGAAAACAAAATGAAAACTTATAGCTCTCCTAAAGGGGAAACCAAAGAGAAGTTCAAGGATCCCAATGCACCCAAGAGGCTGTGGGAACTTCCCCTTCAAAGGAGAGAAGCAGGGACCACAAACCAGGCTCCCAAGCACAGAGCACCAGTGCCAGGATCAGGAGACCACCTAGTACCCAGCAAAGAAAGGCCTCGAGGTTTGTCTCTGCTGGGCAGAGATGAGATCCACTGGAGATAAAGCCACTATTTTTTTATTTTTCTTCCTTAATTCTTAAAGGGGCCAAAGTGCAGGTTTTGTTTGCAACCACTCACCTTGGGCCCAGGTGACAAGAGGGAGGTGTGGACTGCAGCTTGCAAGGAGAGTCTAGAGTGGGAGACACTGGGGAGAGAAATGGGGGAGCAGCTGTGGGGTTTTCTATGCTGGGATGTACCTCGATTCCACAGCAGCCCTGATTCTTGAGAAGAGCAAGCACCTCCCAGGAGAAAAGCAATTACCTTACCCTGTGGGATACTACTCCCTTCAACCTTTGCAATCCTGCTCACCCCACCCTATATCTTTTTTGTTTGTTTCTTTCTTTATGTTTTTTTTTTCTGGGTCTTATTTTATTTTCTTCTTTCCTTTCTCCCATCCTGAACCTTAATCCCTGCTGAGGTGACAGCAACATACGCAGACTCAAGGAGTGTCAGAGATGGGCTGTAGGGTGCAGCCACACCATACACTTTCCCAGGAGACAGATTGGCTCTTCCCCATGATAGAAGACTCATAGAAACACCGTCCTCTAGCAGATCCAAAATCTGGGCTCCAGAGACCACACCCATTATGCTATTGGGGGCCCCACCCTGTGGAGTACAGGGAAAAATTCCTGGACAAACTCAGACTAGTGGCTTGGAGGCAGGAGAATGCACCTACCATCTTCTCTGAAGTCTGGAAGTCACCTGCCACCCTCCCCCTACCCCACACCCCTGGATTCTGCCAGAAACCCTCTCAGAAACAGTTGGGTCTACAAACAGTGTAAAATTGACAGCCAGCCAGCAGGCGGAGACAGGCAGAGGCAGATCCTGTGGTGACTGGGGATGTTTGCTCACATGCCTCTGGGCCCAGTACTGATAAAAACCAGTTTGGCAGAGCCGCTGAGCCCACTATGGGTACAGCCAAGCTGGGAGGAATCAGCCACAAACTGTGGATCACTTGTAGCTTTGAATAGGCTGCCGAGGGCTAGACATGGACAGCATCTGACGTCGTATTACACCAACCTCAGACAACATCAGAGCTGTATCCAAAGGGAGAACCCAGCCAGCAAGCACTAAACTCTGCTAAGGTAGATGAATTCCACCTTGTTCTTTTTCATTATTTTTGTTACTTTTTCTTTTTCATAGTCTTTTTATTAGTTTTTCTTTTTCTTCTATTTTTATTGCTTACTTTTTTCTTTCATATCTCTTATTTTACTCTTGCCATTTGATTACCTACCCCTAACCAGAAAAGACTGCAAATAGCCTCGGCAATCTTGAGAAAGAAAAACAAAGTTGGAGGGATCACAATACCTGATATCAGACTATACTACAAGGCCACTATCATCAAAACAGTCTGGCACTGGCATAAGAACAGACACAGATCAATGGAATAGAATAGAGGGCCCAGAAATAAACCCATGTCTTTCTGGTCAATTAATATTTGACAAAGGGGGAAAGAGCATGCAAAGGAGTAAAGACAGTTTCTTCAATAATGGTGTTAGGAGAACTGGACTGGCACATGCAAAAAAAAAAAAAAATGAAAGTAGACCATCATCTTATACCATACACAAGAATAAACTCAAAGTGGATAAAAGACAAATATAAGTTGTGATACCATGAAAATCCTAGCAGAAAATATAGACAGTAAAACTTCAGATATCTTGCATAGCAATATTTTTGCCAATATATCTTTTAGGGCAAAGGAAACAAAGGAAAAACTAAACAAAGGGGACTACTTCAAATTAAAAAACTTCTGAACATCTAAAGAAACTATCATCAAAATGAAAAGGAAACTGATTATATGGGAGAACATATTTGTCAAGGATACATCAGACAAGGGTTTAATCTCCAAAATACATAAAGAACTCATAGGACTTGACACCAGGAAGACAAATAATCCAATTAAAAATGGGCAAAGGACCTAAATAGACACTTCTCCAAGGAGGACATACAGAAGGCCCATAGACATATAAAAAAATGTTCAACACCACTAGCCATCAGAGAGATGCAAATTAAAACCACAATGAGTTATTACTTCACACCTGCCAGAATGGCTACCATTAATAAATCAACAAACAACAAATGCTGGCAAGGATATGGGGAAAAGAGAACCTTAGTGCACTATTTGTGGGAATGCAGACTGGTGCAGCCACTGTGGAAAACGGTATGGGATTTTCTCAGATAACTAAAGATGGAACTGCTTTTTGACCCAGCAATTCCACTGCTGGGAATATAGCTTAAGAATCTTGAAATACCAATTCAAAAGAACCTATGCACCCCAGTGTTCATAGAAGCATTATTTAGAAAAGTGAGGAGTTGGAAACATCCTAAGTGACCATCGGTAGATGAGTGGATTATAAAACTGGGGTACATTTACACAGTGGAGTACTACACAGAAGAAAGAAAGAAGGGATTCCTACATTTTGTGACAGCATGGATGGAGACTATTTTGCTAAGTGAAATAAGCCAGTTGGTGAAAGGCAAATACCATATGATCTCACTTATAAGAGGAATCTAATCAACAAAATAAACTAATGAGCAAAATAGAACCAGAGCCATAGGATCGTGGAACAGACTGACAGCTCTAAGATTCTCCCCTCTTATAGACTGAATGAAAGAAGGTGAAGGAGTTAGTCAAAGAACATAAATGAAGGACCCATGGATGTGGACAACAGTGAGGGGACCAATTATGGAAGTGGAGAGTGGACTGGATGGAGCAGGGGTGGGCAAAGGAGGAAAGAGTGAGACAACTATAATAGCATAAACAATAAAATAAAACTTTTTAAAAATTTGTGAAAATTTGATTCAAATGGGTTTTTTAAAGCTGAAAATCCTTTCTCTGATTCCCAACAGTAACTGCAAATCTCAGAACACAGGTGGCAGGCATGCCTCAGAGGTGGGTCTGATTCGCAGTAACCCTATCCCCTCTGGCCCAGCCAGGGGAGGGAGGCTGCCACTGAAGATGGCTTCCCCACATGAGCTGGCCCGTCAGGTATCCAGCCTCTCTGGCATTTCTCTTCTTGGAGTTGTAATGTCAAGGGATCCTTTCAACTTGACAGGGAGTTCTAGAGATGGAATCAGTGGGAGAGAGTTGCCCAAACTGCAGTGTTTTAGAATCCAAAGCAGAAATCCCCTTGGATGCAACAGAGACAGAAGTGGCTGGAGGAGTTTGAGGAAGGATGCATTGCAAAGAAGCCTGTGTATGCTGCCAGTGGACAAGGGCACATGGAAGTGGAGGTAGCTTCTGCATCTCCAAGAGGCCCAACAGGGCCTGGAGTACACTGGTCAGTGTCTGAAGAGGTGTGGGCAGGGTTTGATCACCACAGTGGCCTGGGGCAGAGGTTCAGACACCACTGGGGCTCCTACTATCCTAACTGGGCCTTGTGTTTATTTTTGCCATGTTTCCCTACCAGCCATCATTTTAGTGGTTGTTTCTTGCCTGTCATTGTGCCTAGACAAGGAGTGTTTCATCTGCCTACTGCCCCAGCCCCTCTGACTGTGCTCGGCACACACAAAATGCTCAGTAAATAGTGTTGATTGCACTTCTGGCCCTGGAGAAGGGAGCACAGAGGTACAGTAAGTTTTCTGTCTTGTTGGATTTCACCTTTGGCCAAGACAGTGGTGGGTGTGATTTTCCCTCAGGTAGAGGCAAAATGAGCAGATAGCCCACAATAGGTGACTGATGTCCTGGTCATGCCCAGTACCCTCTCTGAACAGGTGCCTGTAATGCAGGTGCTTTGGATGAGAGGCAGGTAAAAGGTAAGGGGAGAAGTTCCTGCCAGGAAGAGGGCCAAATGCTGTTAGGTCAAGCAGGGAGAAGCCAGGGTTCTGGTTCAGTAATGGAAAGGGACTGGCAGGCTGATGGAAAATCACTTGGGGATAAAACAAACAAGGCAGCTGGTGACTGTAAGAAGATGACAACTCATGGAACACCAGCTGACTTTGCCCCCTTGGTGCTAAGCCATGTCCTCTCTCTATCCTGTGCCTTGTGCAACATTAAAGTGTAACCACAGGTTGAGGTTAGAAAGAAGGCCCAGCAGGCAACAGAGAACCTGCACAGAAGCCTGGGGACACTGAAAGGAGGAAGGAGATGCTCTCTGGGCCTTGGCAAAGAGGGCAGGGCGAGGGTCAGATGAACCAGGAGAACATAATGGGAAAGAGCTGTTGGCCACAGTAGAGTAACTTTGGCAGAGGAGGCCAGGTGTGGGGAAGAAGCAGGCTCATAGCAGCCTGCAGACTCTGAGGGTAGCCCAGAAGAAAGCAGGGCTATGGGCAGGGTGGCCAGGGTCTCCATTTGTTGGGTAAAGGGCTGTGGGCTGGGCACCTGGACATACCTGGTGTCCCCAGAATTCTACACTATGGACGGCTGTGGATGAGCACAGCAAGCCAGTGGCCACGGGTCCTGACCAGATAGAGAGGCTGGACCCAGAGTCTCTGAGAAAGGCTGCAACCCCCAGCAGCAGAAGGGCCATTGTCCTGAGGGATAGCCTCTTGCCTGGGACTAGGGGGTCAGTGCCAGGGCCCCACGTTGTATCCTAGCTGAGATATGGTCACAGAGCAGATGAGTGACACATGTTCAGAAGAGAAAAACAGATAGTGGGCCCTTCCCAAGGGCAGAGAAGGAAGCTAGAGGGACCAGGAACCACTGAATCAGCTTGAGAGACAGGTTCTAAAGTCATGATTTATTTGGCAATCTTAGAGTTCATCACAGCCAAAGGATACCCCCATCTCTTCCTTGGTGAAGTTTGTCAGAACTGAGTCAGCTTTTGGAGAATGAGGTCAAGTAACAGAGTGCAGAGGCAAACGTAGGTGGGGGTGCTGGTGGGGTTGGGGTGGCAAACTGGCCCAGTCAGGGCTTTGACTTCTGGCAGCTGCTTCTATCCAAGAAGGCCTCTGAGGGAACAGCTCCACAGATCACCTTGTGCACCCACTAATTTTCTTCCAAGTAGTCAGGGTTCCAAGACTATTATGGCTCTGAAAACACAGAGGCCAGTCGTGTTTGGCATTATAGACCTGAATGACATTTAGCCAAAGGTAGTCACAGGCATAACACTTGTCCAGACTGCCTTCTCAAAAGCCACCAACTCTCCCCAGGATCCAGTTCAGGATCCAGTTCAGGATCCAGTTCAGGATCCAGGCCCTCCAGCTACCTTGCCTCTCCCAGGCTTTCCAGAAGGCATGGAGCTTTTCTGCTGTGGTTTTGTTTGAGTTAGAAGCAAAGCAGGCATCTTTTTTATTTTTTTAATTTAACGAGTGTGTTTTGAGCCCTAAGCCCCAGATCCTCTACCGGGTCTGTGGGTAGACTGGGGAGGACAGCCCCGGGGGGCCTGCTGCTCTCCTACAACCCAGAGCCTGGGGAAGCACTGTCCTGTGGGGTGCAGCGTGAGCCCCGAAGGCCACGCTGTGCTCACCGTTAGTCCTTGGCAGCCAGCCTCCCGGGCACTGATCAATCCGGGTGATGGGGACCTCTGAGGCTAAAGTCTGCTGTTCATAACAGAGGTTAGCATGCTGTTCAGGCAATAACTTAGGAAAATGCAAGAGTTGAGTGGCCAGAAGTTTCTGTCTGTAAGAGGACTTGCCTGCAGAAAGTGGAAAGAATAGTCAACTCTCTGCGTACTGAATGACGTAGTCTCCTGGCTGCTCTTATTTATTCTTTATGTTAGTGAATCAATGTTCCATGTCAATAAGTAGCATATAACTATTTACTATCTGAACAATGTAATGTATTAACAATAAGCCTCCTGGCTTTATTGAATAAATGCCCGACAGCCTCATACCCTGCCATCTTCATAGCACATTCTGGGAATGCTGTTCTGGTGTGCCAGAGTGATTTTGTGAGGAATTCTAAGGCATACAGTAGAAAATAAAACAGAACATTACTAACATTTTTTCCTCTGTGGTTTGGAAAAGATAGCTCTTTATAGGATGAGGCCATTTTTGGACTAGCTTCTTTTAAATGAAAAATTAGGGTTAAAGTTTTGTTAATAAAGATTGTGTTATTAGTTTTTTTCTCATCAAACCAGTTTTCCCGTGTCTGCAGAAACTCCACTGTGTGGAAACCTATAGTTTTTAAACTATTTGAAATAAATGTAACAATATTTAATGCAGGGAAGTAAATAGCTTATGACCTCTGAGTGTAAGTGGGACAATGGTCATAGTTGGGGGACTCCCGATTGGAGAACGAATGTCTGTAGACGTCAACATTTAACGCGGGAGAGCTGTGAGAAAGTGGACTGACGCGCGGAGCCTGGGAACTGTTGTGTTGCCCGAGCCCTTACATGTGTTGTCATTTCTCGGTCAGCTGCAAGTCTCCAGAAGAGCAGGGCCACCGCGCAGTAACAGTTCTTGTGTGTGCATTCCATTCTCTGTAGTGCCAAGCCTTCGAAAAAGGAACGATTTTTATTTATCCAAATTGAAATTTTATTTTCTTTTTTAAATACAGCACTTTAAGTCTAAATTATGTTTGGCCTGTCAACTTAAACTGGAATCTCTTATGGCATTATGGTCTCTATTTAGTGTTGTGATAAACTGTTTCCAAATCCCTGAATAACACATTTGTTACTCAGTATGCCATGTGAGAAACACTTCTGAGCTTTGACAGTGAAGGAAAGCTTTCACTAATTGTAAGTGCAGAAAAGATGAATGCTAGGAATATAATTTCTAAAATTTGCAATGGTGCACTTACTTGTTAAATTCGCACTGTGAATGGTCTTCAAAGAACAAGCCAAAAGTTAAATTCGAGCATTGTTTATAATTAAAATTTCCCAAGTTCCAGCAGAAATTGACATAAATTTACAAACTCAGAGTTAAGAGATTAAGAAACTGTTATCATGTTCTTGTGTATAAGTCGTAGACCAAAGATGTTTGCTGTTTATGATCAAATGGTGGTAAAAATGCAAGAGTATGCATTATTTGGCCTTTAATTAGCATTAAATATTTGACAATTCAGTAAAAAGAAGATGAGAGAAAAACTAAGGAAAAAAGGAAGGTGGAAAGGAAGGAGGAGAGGGAAAGGGAAAGGAGAAGGAGAGAAGGGAAGGAAATCGCCACTTTTCCAAAGCGGTCTAGTGTTTCACACTCCTGCCTGTGATTTATGTGTGTTTCCATTGCTTCACATCCTCACCAACACTTGGGCTTTGTAATTGGAACCATTCCATCACGTGCAGGATGATATGCTTATGGTTTTACTTTGCATTTTCCTAGTAACTAAAGATGGCAAACATCTTTTCACGTGCTTATTTGCCACAGGTATGTCTTTAGTGGAGTGTCTTCAAATCTTTGCTCATTTGAAAATATAGCCTTCAACTTCCACTTCTAAGTAGTTTTCATATCCACCTCCTTCCCCACTCTCTCCCACACTTCTCTAGTTCAGATCCTCACTGTCTCTGATCTAGACTCCCTGTCTCCCGGTGTGTTATCCTGCCACCGCCCCTGCACCTTCCACAGCACTGCCAGAGACGTCATTCCATGTCTAGATAGATAGGCTGGCGTGGTCATTCTCCTGCGCAGCCTTCAGCAGTGGGCCCTGAGTAGAAGGTTCTTTCCATCCTCCACCAGCGCCACATGGGTGTCTTCTTTATGTGCCTCTCGCCTGTCTGTTTTACCCTAGGCTCTCCCACCACCTCTTTTGTTTCCTTTGTTTGTTCTTCACCAGCATGATATTAAATGCAAAACCAGGAAGCTTCCTTGTTCTTTCACTCCCATGGTCTTACAGATATGGGTGCCCTCTACCCAGGTTGTTATTTCCCAAGTAGATTTGTGGGCTCTCTGTCCTTTTAATTTTCTATAACGTAACCAACATATTGTATTTTCCTTGTTTGTACAGTTGTCTCCACGCTAGATCACATCTCTACTGAGGACAAGACTGTATTTGGCCTTTTATTCCCCTTGTGTCTGGCCACTCCGGAGATGTGCTGAGTGTCCCCTAACCCAGCTTTCTCCCTTGAGATAAGGCTATTCAGGATTTAGTACCTGCCTGTTGTCTGTTAGGCTTCCCCATTCAGTGTGCAAAAACTGTCATCAAATCTGAACGGGGTTCAGGAACTCCTTGTGCAGCCTCCCATCCCCCACCAACCACAATGCTGACACGGAAGTGTGGAAGACCCTCAGCACGGAGCAGAGCGCAGCGTGGCTGCCTTAGGGGGCCTGCATGGAGCTCTCCATGGTGCTGCGAGAGTCCCTGTGTACAGCGCTGGGATTCCAGAGACAGGCCTTCCTCACGGTCCATTTTCTCCTGTTTGATTTACAACATCCTGGCTTCACTTTCCTCACAAATCTACACTCCATGGCTCGTCTCTGTATCCTTTTCTGAAATTAAAATTTAAAAAATACATAAAACCACAGAGTATAACATAATCAGGCAGCAAAAACAATATTTGAAAGAGATTTGATACATTTGCTTCAGATCTTTATATATTTCTTTTGCTTTAGATCATTAAAACAAATGCACGACAGAAAAAAAGAATACCCGTCACTGAATGCTGAAGTCGCCTGCACTCACCTCCTGTGTTCCAGTCGCCTCCCATCTTCAGAGATAACCACACTCAGGAATTCACGTGTGTCCAGTTCATATGCTTTTACTTCACATCTCCATGGATAGCATTGTTTTGTTTCCCTTTCAAAACGCACACACTATGATTGTCCAATGACTTGTTCTTTTACTTGCTTCCTTCCTTCATCACAAAGACAGCAAAGGCCCTGGCTCAGTGGACTGAGTGCCGGCCTGTGAACCAAAGGGTCGTTGATTCAGTTCCCAGTCAGGGCTCATGCCTGACTTGCGGGCCAGGTCCCCAGTACATGGCATGCCAGAGGCAACCACACATTGATGTTTCTCTCCCTCTCTTTTTTCTGCCTTCCTCTCTCTCTCTAAAAACAAATAAATAAATAAAATCTAAAAAAAAAAAAAGACAACAAGGTCTTCCTGTTCTAGTTGGAGCCTTGTTTCAAGGGTTCCCTTGAAGCAAACTTTTGATCAGCCGTTGTGGAGAAGAACCAGAAGTCATCTGGGTGACAGGGGTTGGAGAGAGGGCTTTTCCGTAACTCCCATGACTCAAAACATTGGACCTCCAGGGTGATCCTGTGTTTCTTGATTCTTGGTCTTTTGTTATATTTTCTAAGAGAGCCTTGATTTTACCTTCCACCTCTTATACCAAATTCTTTTCTAACTTCCTAGATTCATTTCTCATAGATAATTTTGTATTGATAGCATCCTGTAGTTCTGTGAGTGTAATAACATGCATTTTTTTAAATTAGCTTTATTGCTGTATAATGGACAATGAGCTACATATATTTGAACTGTATAAATGGATTCATACAACCATTAAAACTTCGCACACAGCTGAGATAATGAACATTAATCCCAAATGTTTTCTCATGTCTCTTTGTAACCTCCCCTCCACTCCAGCTTCAAGCAAGCACTCATCTGTACACAATATAGCGTTCACTTTGTATGGCTTCTCTTAGTCAACATGAAGATTTTTGAGATATAGCTACATTGTTGCTGTTGTTTGTAGTGCAGAGTAGTATTCCATTGTCTGGATATACCAGAATGTATTCAGTCATTTACTTGTTGATGGATAATTGGATTGTTTCTAGTTTCTATTAAAAATAAATCTGCTGTACACATTTAAAAGTCTTTGTACAGGCATATGCTTTCCTTCCTCTTGGGTGATTACCTAGGAGTGAAATGTTCAGATCATATAGTAAGTGTGTGTTCAAGGTTTTAGGAAAATATCAGTGCTTTCCAAAGTGGTTGAACCATTTCACATTCCCACTAGCAATATGGGAGTTCCAGAACCTCCACATCCTTGCCCTGCCTTTGTAATTCTTTAAAAAACTTTTTTTATTAAGAAACCACTGTCATTTGTAAGTCTTTTATTTTTTCCCTTGGAGCAGTTTCTCCAGAAGATTCCACTAATTTCCTGTGTGTGTATGTGTGTGTGTGTGTTGTGCTGGCTACTTGAATTTGGGGGAGTGGAGTGGGGAAGACTACGTACACTAAGTGTGCAGATTTTCAGTGACCCTGACTTTACACCTGTGGCTGTCCTCCAGCTCAGGGTCATGTGAGTTGTGTGTCAGTCTGTGCCCGGTGCCTGGACACTTTTTCCCCAGTGAGTGCTGTGTAGTTTGGAGTGTCTCTGTATCTTCTGGCTGGTAGCCCCTCTGCACACCTGCGCTTATTGCCTCTTCTCCAATCCTCCATGCACTTTGTACTGAAATGATCACGTGTTGTGGGCTGCCCCCCGCAAGGAATTAATCATGAACAAAAAGCACAATCCAAAGTGTTGGTCATTCCCTTTTATTTTAGTCTTTCTAAAAGATGGGTAATGGTATCTCACTGTAATTTGATTGGCAGTTCTGATGACAAAGAGGTGAGCATCTTTCCATGTGCTTATTTGCTATTTGTATGTGTATTCTTTGTGACATGTCTAAAATCTTTTGCTTATTAAAATTGTCTCAAAATACTTTAAATGTGAGTTCTTTACATATTTGGATGTAAAACTTTAATCAGATATGATGTTTGTAAACCTACATCACTAGTCCAAGCCTTCATTGCTGTTATATTTCAATGCACGATGTCCCAGTTTGTCCACTCACCTGGGACAAAAAATTGCAGGGAGAGACAATTTTTAAAAATATTTCCCGTTGCTTCTGGAATGTTTTTTTTCCACAGGTATTCAATTTTTAAACATGTAGTCTTTTCTAAGTATCCAGTTATTCTTGGTTGTCATTTCACATTAAAACAAACAAACAAAAAAACCCCACAAACACCAGCAATGCTTGAATAGGAGCCTGCTACTGCAGGTCCATTTTCCAGGCAGGCGACAAACCATCGTGCTGGAAGACCTTTAAAGACCGAAATATGTAGAACTGTTCTCTTCTGGGATGCCAATATCTAGGTGCTCTGGTCCTCCCAATACCTCATTTCTTAAATTTATGAGGCCCCCTGCTGCCCCTCTCCCCACCCCCACCTTGTTTTTCCCTGGGAATGGGTATATAGCTCATTTCTGGGCTTTATGTGCCGTTTGGAGAAGCAGGAATGGAGGGGACCCTGCTGCCTGCCCTGCGCAGGCTTTCGGTTGAATGTCACCGTGTGGTGCACATGCACTTCCCCCTGCCCTCAGCCCTGGCATTTAGGACTTACCATTGGAGCAGGGCACAGTACGGACACATTTACCATCTGAGCAGCACCTCTTGTCCCCACTCCCACCTGTCCTGCGGTTTGATGCAATAACTCACCCTCATTCTCTCAATGGGGCCATTCCCTCCCACACCAGAGCTATGGCAAGAGGGGTCAGGAGAAGTAAAAACATATGTTCAACTGACCATATGTAACTGTGAACTTAAGTGTACTCCTTAAAAAATATAAAAACTATTTGTAATGTTGCCTTTTTTTAAAAAAGGAAATGTCCTTTCCACATCACTACTGTCAGTAAACAAAGGAAGCTTGCAAATGAAAATATAGAACATTTCAGTGTAGTAATGAGTAAGATAATTTGAGCTAACTTATTAAATGGCAAAGTCTATTTATTATGTTGTTGAAGACCATTAAAACAAATAACATTCAGCCCTGACCAGTGTGGTTCGGTTGGTCAGTGCTGACCTACAGAGTGAAGGCCGCTAGTCTGATTTGGGGCACGCGCCTGGGTTGTATGTTCGGTCCCTGGTTGGGGAGCGTTCCGGATGCAGCTGATTGATGTTTTTCTCTCACATCAATGTTTCCTTCCCTCTCTTCCTCCCTCCCTTCCCCTCTCTTTAAAGATAAAGTCTTTAAAAAAACAAGTAACATTTAAAAACTTGGAATGAAAGGATAGGCAAAGAAATACCAGATGAATTCATCAACAAAAAAAATGCAGTGTGGCAGTATTCTTATCAAAGTAGAATTCAAAGCAAGAAGCAGCAAGATTCTTATCTTGTTAATAGGTACAGACTGTAAGGTGGAAAGTTCTGCAAAAACATTAAAACATAAAGCAAACACAAGTAGAAATACAAGGAAAATTTGAAAGAACAGTAAGCTTGCAGAGAATTTCAACAATGTAATTAGTATGTCTGAATAACAAACAGCATAAACTATAAAAATGTTCTTATTATTATCATAAAAAGCTTGAGGCTACGTAGGAAAACTATATCCACAAAGGAAAATTCCACATAAATAATCTCTCTACACATGTGAAAATGAACCAAAAACCCCTTTAAATAAAATCTCCAAATGGCTGAAAAGTAAAAAGCATTACTTCAAACAGATATTAATTTCCTAAAAATATTTAGGTCAAAACAAACCTAAGAAGTACAGCTGGACACCATCTGGGTTATAATGATAGAAACATTAAACTGAGGAAATGCAGTCAGAATTACTTAGCTGAAAACACAGCTTTACAAGCTAAAGAAACGCTTGCTGCGAAAATCAACACATGAAGCATTCCTTCTAGGCAGTAATGAACATGTCTCCCCCGAATTACGCAGTGAGAATAAGATAAAGCAGATAATAATAAATTAGGAAGTACAGAGGAAATTACCATAATAAAAGCTGAGAGTAAAACAACAGAAAAGCCTGGGTATCTAATGAATGACCCAGGGGATTAAAATGTCAACAAGGACATGTCCCTACAGTTTGCCGTCTCCACTACGCCTGTTGGCAAACATGCTCACTTTCTGATCTGCATTAAGTGCATTTGAAAATCTCAAGAGAAATACAGAATTAAAAAAAAAGCAAAGAAATAAACCCAGTGGCTAAAGTAGAAAACAAACCAATAGCCATGTAAAAAAATAAAAGAACATCAACAGTAATCTCAAAAAAAGGCATTCCTGTTCAAGTCACACAAGAATCCTGATGATTACCTCTATTACTGCAAGCGTACTTTGATTCCTTGCTGATATAATGACAAACAAAAGGAACATTGCAAATGTTGTGACATTCAAATGCTGCAAAACAAGAACTTGAGATATCTGCAAATGATACAACTGTGAAGCTAAAGAACCTAAGAATAACAGGAGTTGGAATTTATCAAGTAATTCAGGACCATGGCTAGATATCTAAAAATAATCTTAAGAGAAACACACAAGATTTACAGAAAAGAACATTATACAGTTCCACCGAGACAGGTAAGAATATTTGATATTATGACATGTTAATGTGGGTAGGAAGTTTTCAGGGCTAAAAATGTTACTGTCTGAACTAGAGTGAAGAAGCGTCAGTGTAGTAGTTAACTAACAATGAAGACTACAATAAAAATGAGTGGACTTCTGACAATTTTTATTAATCTCCTTAGTATAATTAACACAACTGGAGACAATTTACTAAGCTACAAGGAAACAAAGGGTAGAGAGACAAGACAGCGGAGGATTTCCTCCCACAGTAGTAATCCATCCACCGTGTGCAGGAAAGCCGAAACCCTGCATCAGATCTTGGGTTAGCCCCAACGTCTGTACATGTGGGCCCTTCCCGACAGCAGCTCTTCCAGAAGTAACATTCTACAGCGAGCCCCTCTGGCTCTCAGACACATCCTTCTGGCCAGGTGCAGCACCTGGAACTCGGGGAGGGGCCCAAACCCATCGAGGCTGTCTATAAGCCGTTGAGTTTTCCTGAGATCCCATTTATTGCTTTAAGGTTTCAAGTATGTATTTGGTCAGAAAAAGGGCCAAAGTTCATCTAATAATAAAATTTCTCTGCAAAAACATTCCATTTTCAGTTCAAATGGAGCCCAGCAGCATCCTGTGTAATTCTACACCCCTAAGGAACCCACGGAGAGCAGTTTCTATGTGACAGTTCGTGAGGGAGGTAGCCTTGAGAAGGGTGGGGGAGCTGATGGGACGGTGCTAGGGGTCTGGAGAGCTGGGGCGCCTGCTTCCAGCCCAAAGGTAGCAGTGAGCACACCGACAGGACACCACCTCAGGGATGTCCTGGAGGACTCCTGCAACCTAGTACTGTCAGTGGATCGGAAGTGAACAGTCTCTTCGACTTCTCTTCCAGTTTCCATGTCTGCGAAGGTGGCGGTAACTGTGGAGGCAGCACTGTCCCAAGTGAAGAGGGAGGGGACCTTTACCATGAGGTTATTAGATTTTCATGAGGCCGTTACTAGAGTCAACGGCCTTCTCATTGGAGATTTCTTTTAAATAGCAAGCCATGGGTAGTAAATTTTATGGCTGCTGTTTATCTTAGAGGACCTTTCAAGTGCATCTAAAGCAAGAAATTCTGCTTTGAGATATCATTTTGCAATGCTTGAGAGATACTTAAAAAAGCACCTTCAAAATTCCTAATTATACCTAGAAGTTAAAAGAAAGGGAAGACGAGCATCTCCAATCAGAGAACAGTGACGGCTTACGGCGAGTGACCTGAGACTGGGGGGCACAGCAGGTAGCTGGAGGGGGAGCAGACTGCTGTGCTCCACCTGCCTGCTCCCACCCTCTGGCCTCCACAAAATCCTTTTTGTGGGTGACAGAACAGCTTGCCCTTTGTAAATGCCCCAGTATCTGGCTCTGCCCTGCCCGTACCATCACCTGGCGGGCCAGGCTGGAGCAGGCCTTTTGTCCAGGCCTCACCTGGGCCTCCTGTATCTCCTTTCTTTACCCCGAAAACCTCTGCCTACACAGTACCCCACAGGGAGAGCCCACGTGTTTCCCTGAGTCCCTGACTACACTGTGGGTACCCCAGAACTCTCTGACCCGGTGGAATGAGAAGGACCTAGAGGACAGATCATGCCTCTGCAGCGGGAAGAAACAACACTGCCTTTCACCTTGAAAGAACTGTTCTAGGCGTAGTGGAAGGTTTTGATCCACAGAAGTCTTCAAGTACGGCATGTACACCCTGGTCTCGTGCACGCTTCGCTGGACATAACCAACAGAGGTAAGTCCAAAATCAGAGACATGACCAGCAGTAACTGCCCAGAGCACCAGATCCCCGTCCTGGGATGCAGTATAATACTCCAACCTGTATTTCACTTTGATCAGTTAGTAGCTTACAAATTTACTAGGAAAACAATTCTTAGGGCCAATCTTGAAAAAGATGCAGTAGCAGGAAAATCACAAAGAATTCATTTGTACAATCCCTAGAGAAACATCATCAAAACGCTTCAAGTCGAAGATAATTCCACTGACAATGGACTTAAAACAAAAATGGAATTAGAATTTTTCTGAATTTTGGATAATCTTCAAATTTCTGAAGGTACCACCTACAATAAGAAAAAATACATTAAAAAATGAAATAATTTTGTGACTTAAACATGTAACAAAACACTAACAAAAGGAACAATATTTTTTATCATAAAGGCACAGATAGTTTTCAAAAGTAGTTATAAAAACTTTGGCATTTCAGATACATACGTTGGTTTTGTCTGTATCATGAATAACTAAATAATTAGTGATTATCAAGTGTGATTCACAAGAGGTGGCCCATATAATTCACCCCTAGTTGGTGAGAATAATTACTGACGTGTGATAAAGATGCTGATGAGCATGCGGTGGAGCCATCCTCCCAGACTTGGGAAGCGTGCAGATGAGGGGAGAGGAGAGGAACCCATAGGTGTGTCTTAATTATCTCCTGGTGACTCTGCAGTTCTCTCCAGAGCCCAGGAGAGAACCACTGCCTTGGACCCAGGGTCTGTGGAAAGGGCACCCAACCGGGTGACTGTCAAACAGACCTGAGAAAATGCAACATGGGGTCATTCACAGTTGGGTCCTGCACTCAGAACAAATGGGTATATTACATTTTGATATAAATTACATCAACCAAGGTATACTCATTTGTTTTGGGATAACAGCTATTTGGGAAGGGTGGAAACTAAGTGGATAGAGTAACAATTTTAAATATTTTGACAAGATGAAGAAATAGAATAATGGAATTTCCATAAGCACAAAAGAAGGTTAAACACAATAAAAGCCATGACAGAAAATGATTAGCTATCTGTTAACATGGCAGCCATACCTGAGAACAGCACACAAAGTGAGTGAACAAGGCCCTGTTGATCTTAGATTTTGGAGAGGCTTATTAACACCATAATCCACAGAGGACTATGAGAGACCACATGTACAGAAGCTGTCTGTACACCCAAAAGGACACGTGATGGGAAAAGTCCTGGGAAGCTGGACAGTGGACCTGCGGATCAGTCACAGCAACAACGGCCTTTTCCAGTGCATGCTGCAGACAAGTGTGCCGTGGCAGGTGCGGCCACAGACAACAGCAGTGCAAAGTATGTAAACGTGAATAATACACGTATTGACTCATTAGCCACCGAGTTTTTATACATCTGTGAACTGTATAATGTGTACTTCCCCCAAATCTTATGTTAAAAAAACCTAACCCCAAGGTGATGAGTATTAGGAAGTGAGGATTTGGAAGGTGATTAGTCACAAGGTGGGATTAGTGCCCTGATGAGAGGCCCCAAAGAGCTCCTTGCTCCTGCCACGTAAGGACACAAGGAGAAGGTACTGTCTGCAACCCAGAAGAGGGGCTTAAGGCACCTACTTTATGGTGCTTTTTGTTACAGCAGCCTGAATGGACTAAGACAGCCTGTTGCGGACCTAGGACAGGGACCGTGAGCTAGTTTCTGAGAGCTTCCCTATGAGTCAGCAGCACTGGGCACCGTGTCAGGAGAGGCAGGAGGTGAGCTCCTCTCTCCTACAAACTGCCTGTTGAAAAGGGACACATTAGCCTCAAAATGGCAAGAGTAGTAGCAAAGGACAGCTTAAAATTACAAAAAGCAGGACAGCCACACCCACATGCACCCGCAGGGTATCAGAGGACCCGAGGCAGCCATGCAGTGACGTGCCTGCTGCACAGCAGGCTGGATTCCCTGTGCTGTTCCAAAGAGCCTTTACTGGAGCAGACCTTTCTCACCTAGTAAGGCTGTGTGTGTCAAATATGTTAAATTTATTTCACAGAAATTATCTTACAGGAACAAAATATACTTTGCTATATGATTAGGAGTAAAACTTTCTCAATTATTTAATCACTCAGATCAGGAAATTATATTTAAAGATTTATAATTGTGGGTAGATGTGTAAATATTTTTAAAAAGGGAATAAGCAGCATGATTTCTATTATTTTTCTCACTCAGTTTTCTATGTCTAGAATCAAAAAGCTGTCACTTATGTGACAAAGACCACAGTTGGATGTCAATTTTTTGTCTTTTTTTATTGCGGGGCCTCACCTAATGCCTCCTTGCCTTCTGGTTAACAGTGAAATGACCCCTAGCCAAGGACTGCCCACTTCATCACATTCAGGTTATGCTAAATCTGAGATAATTCTTCAAGTTGTTCTTCAGAGCGGCTCCTGTTTTTCTGGCTCACCCACAGCTTCACGTTCCCAATCTCGCTCGTGGAAGTCTTGCTCTGGTGGAGACGGGTCAGTGGCCACTGAGTGCACATTCGCAGGGGCTCACAAGTCATGCTCTTTGTCTGTGGCGCTGATGAATGGGGCCGTGAAACCAAGGCAGCACTTCACAAACACACTCTTCTTATTCTTTAAATCATTACACTGTCTGTCAGAGCGCCTTAAAGACACTTTGAATTCATTTTTTCAGTGACATTAAACTTAACGAATAGGTAACCATGTGATCATTCTTTATTGCAACAGAGGCCCTTCTCAGAGGCTGTCCTTGCTGGCCGGGATCCAAGGTGCAGCTTAGGGACAAGTCCATGTCTATACTCGGCCTGTCACTTAACACCCGCAGTAGTGTATGCGGCCTCGCGCTGTCTGGTTCAGTGCGCGAGTGTGCTGCCCAATGCTGGCGGGGAGGAAACCCTGCGAAAAAAGGCCTCCTTACATCTCCTTGAAACGTTGCCCTCCCACCAGAATATCTGTTAGCACTCAGCACAGCTGACCCAGTGTGCCCAACTTGGGGCTCAATGATCAAGACAATCATGTGTGAATTAAATACTTCGAGTCAGGCAGTTACAGACAGACATCTGTTGTAAAAGAATGCTGCTCTGCTGCAGGATGAGCCCCAGGGGCTGTTTTCTCTTGGAATCAGTGTATCTGGTGGGCTAATTAGTTGGGTTCACTGGATTATTTAAAAAAATAGCTTTCATTTTGTCTTCAGCTTGTAAAACCAACATTTGTAAACATACTTCCACTAAACTGAATTGATCCACTATTTAGCAATTAAAATTGGTTTTGCACCATTAATTTAAACAGCAAATAACAAAGAGCCCTTTCAATTCATGAATCTTTATGCAAAGAATATCTCAAAAAATGGAATTATGTATTTTCTAATTTCAGATGTTTCATATTCAGATGTTGAGAGGGATTTTCCTGTTCCATTTTCATTTGAGGAAAGATCTTTAGAGGTGACCTTGCATGCTCTTGTTCTATCTTCCCCTGATCCAGTTTCTTAAAATATCAGCATTAACTCATTTGTTTTCATTACTAGAAACTAGCCAATATTTGCTTCTTAAAATGTAACATGACAAATGTCCAGGAGTAGCACCTTCCCCCAGAGGTGATGGCAGCCACAAGGTGGTCAAGCAGGACGAGGGGGAGCGCAGATTCTCGGGCACACAGGGACTCCTGCTGGGCTGAGATCAGCTGACTGTCGTCATCATTGTTGATGCCCGAAATCTGGCTTCGGTTCTTATTCATTTTCTAGGACTTTGCAATGTGTATACCGTCTGAAGTGCTGACATGTTATTTCAGCCAAGCCTGCTTAGAGTATGAATCTTCTGCTTCTAAGGAAGGCATCTGAATGTGATGTGGGGAGTGCACAGACCCCAGGTCAGCACGGTGTGGAGTGCCTGTGTGAACGGGCTCTGTGAGGGCCGATATACTGGCCCTTCCCTCCAGCTGTGGGCCTTCTGAGCTCCCACTACTGCGCAGTCAGCTTTCCTCCTTGTAAGTAGCACGTTGCTGGTTAGCCCTGCTTGACACTGAATTTGACCATTGAGTCCACAGTCCAGCACATAAATTTAAGGAGAATTTACCCTCAGAATAGGGTGAATAAAATAAGCTGACGTGTATCTCATGATCACTTATAGCTGAGTTATTCTTCAGATATTTGTGTGGTTTTGAGCTTTTTAGCCAAAGCATGACATAAAATGAGATTCTGCAATTTAATATTAACATTTCAAAAATCTAACCTTAACACAAGTATAATAAGGTCAGAAAACAAATTTAAAATGTTGAAAAGTGTTTTGAAACTTACTGGTGGTGCTCTTGTGCTCTGGGGAGTAAAACACAAAAGGTGAACAGAGCGAAAGCCCCGCCTTGAACAGACCAGCTGGCCAGGCCATAGCCACACCACTCAACCACTTCTCCAAAGTAGTTGGCTGCACTTACGTACTCAAATAAGCCTCCTAGAAGAAAGCACAGACCCAGCGGAGCAATGATTACAAAGTGATGTCCAGAAAACACCTGACTTAAAAGATAAGGGTGAATACCAACTTGGAGAACATAAATTCAATTATGGGAAAATACAACTTTTACAGAATATTAATCAATGAAGCACATCCAACATTACTAGTTTTACTATTTCATATTACAATTTCTGGTAGTAACTATCTACCTGTACTAATATCTACCCATTTATCTGAATAGAAAATGCTACAGTTTTCATATATTTCAATATATATCACTTCATCAGTTAATGTATCAAACAGAAGATCTGAGCAAGGACAGAGAATACGGAATAACAATGAATGAAATAGCTTAATAAAATGGATGTGTATAAAACTCTAGACCAAGAATTGAAGACAATATTAATTTTCAAGGACAGATTCATTCATTCATTCACTCACTCATTTATTCACTTATTCACCACTCATCAAATCTGTACCAAGTCATCAAGTCTACATTATAGGACAGACTATGGTAGAGGCACTTGGGTTGTACTGTGGATTACATTCCTCCCACCGCCCCCCACATCTGGAACATCAAACCTCAGTGTACAAAACAAGGAAAGCACAGAGTATGGCAGAGGGTGTGGACTCCTGTGGGGAGCAGAGTAGGGCGGGAGGGCCCAGAGGCTGAGCTGGGAGTAGGGGGAGGTCATGGTCACAAACAGTGCCCAGGAACAGGCCTCCCCCAGCAGGTGAGGTTGATCTCAGACTTCCTGGGAGGGTCGGGCTACAGTTGTCGGGGTGGGAGCCCTCCACGCAGGAAAAGCTAAGGCCCTGAGGCCAGAGGGCAGAGCTGCACATTCTGCCTGGTGGTCACCCTCAGGGCCTCAGTTTAAGTAATTTGAGATTTGTAAAAAATATTTGGTCATTTGTTCCTTAGGTTGCTATTCTCCTTGTATAGTTTCCGGGTAGTTAAGTAGAAGGGTTCCAAACTAAGTATGGCTGTGTTCATCCCAGCTCCACTGAGGTTTTAGTCTTACCTACTTGATTTCTTTTTTAGAAGCTCTACTGGTTTCTAACATATTTGCTTAGTCTTTTTTATAGCATATACTTTTTTACTCCTAACTTCAATCCCTTTTTAGTTTTTTTTTTTTCTTTAAGATTTTTTATTTATTTATTTATTTTTTAGAGAGGGAGGGGAGGGAGGGAGGGAGGGAGGGAGGGGGAGAGAGAGAGAGAGAGAGAAACATCAATGTGCGGTTGCTGGGAGACATGGCCTGCAACCCAGGCATGTGCCCTGACTGGGAATCGAACCTGCGATACCTGGTTCGCAGCCCGTGCTCAATCCACTGAGCTACACCAGCCAGGGCTCCTTTTTAGTTTTTTAAACACTTAAGATTTCACTGTATGATCTGCTCCTATTAACACTAAGGCCTGAGGTCTCTCATGTTCAATTGTGCTACAACTCACGGCGCTAGATTTCTTCAATGGTCTGCAACTTTTGAGTATGGCTCTCACTCCTTGGCACATGGTCTGTGGGGCTCTCTTAGGCCTTAGAGGATGGCAGGTCCCTTTGGGGATCTGGGTGTGCCCTGGCCCACGTATGAGGGCACCACTCACCAGGACTTCGTGGATCCTAATTCATGGCTTGAGGTTTTCCTGACCCTCCAGGCGGTGTGAATTTGGGCTGCAAAGCAGCATGAGCGCAGCTGGTGGCCAGATTCCCACAGGTGTGCTCTGGACGCTAGGACTCAGACTTTGCCCTGAGGATGACTTCCTTCTCTGATACCACACTGACACATTCAAAAAGACCTTTTAAAAATTCAACCAGTGACAGCAAAGCATGGAGTAAAGAAATACAAAGCCAATTTACAGATAATATGGACTACGAAACTTGATATATTGAAAATGTGCCAAGAAATAGCTGAAATAAGACAAAAAGGGCAGACAGGTTTTTATTGATGTTGAGCATCTACTGGTTTGCTTGCCTTTTTCTTATTGATTTAATTTAACCCTTTATATGTTATGAACAATAATAATAGCTCTCAACTAACCTAAGAAAGATTTTATTATCTCCATTTTATGCATAAAGAAACTTGAGCCACCCCCTCCCAAAATTCATCCAACATTTTTAATTGTTTCCAGAGGGAGGGTCACTCGAGGTACCTATCCTATAATACTTTTAAAAATGAATTCTTCCTCATACTTTCTCTTTCCTGAGATAAGTAGAGTTTCCTTTTGGTTAATAAGCATTTAGTAAGCTCAACTTTATCACTTTAATAAAACAATAATCATAATGATTGCTATTAATAATAGTGACTCATATTAAAAACTATAGCTAAGTCCTGGCCAGTGTGGCTCGGTTGGTTGGAGCGTTGTCCCATGCACCAAAACGCTGTGAGTTCAATTCTCAGTCAGGGCACACGCCTGGGTTGCGGGTTCAGTCCCTGGTGGGGACGTGTTCGAGAGGCAATCAATCAATGTTTCTCTCTCATATTCATGTTTCTCTTCCTCCATTCCCCTCTCTCTAAAAATCAACAAGCATGTCCTTGGGTGAGGATTAAAACCAAACAAAATTACGGCTAATACATACTACACTTTAGTTATCAGATCTGGCAAAACTAACACAGCAAGGCATCATGCAATGCAATTTTAGAATTAATTCTCCATTTTCAGTACATACCCCTCGGAATTTTGTATCCAGTCTCCCCTGGCTGCCTGAGATTCCTTAGGATGTGATCTGAGTGAATGTTTATCAGCATGCCTACTAACCACAGGACAAAACCTTAAAAAAAAAATACAAAAGAGTATTGACTGAGAAACTACAAAATTTACAAACCCATGCTTGAGTGAACAGTATCACTAATTCTTTATATTGTATTAATATGACATATAAGCCATAATTGATAGTAAAAACCAATATAATAAATGTCCTTTATTTACAAGGATAATTATTGCTCTCAGATATGCTCATTAAGGCTTTGTTTTTCTAATAACATTAATTATCTGATCTAGTCAAAATACTTTGACCTAACGGCAAAATCTGTTTTTTAGAATGACTGGTATAATTAAGAAATATGACTATGGTCACAACCACCATGTGAGGCATGACTGCCCCCTCCTTTCTGCAGAGGAGGAGGGGGGGCATCTCAGGGCGTGCTCCATCCTGACGCACATGGGACTTCGAGCGGTGCTGGTTCCCAGGAGCTAATCTCTGGTTCTTCTCTTCTCTCTTTATAACCCTGTTGGAATATTTCCATGCACATCCATGGCTTTCCCCACTGCTGGTTTCCTGTCACCCGTCAGTCAGCATTCCTAGGTCTGTCCACCTGCCTCAGCCGCCAACAAAACCTTCCACGGCCACTGCATGTTCTTCTAGACATTTCCCTCCCATTCTGAAGGTCTTCAATGGGTTGTCATCACTTACAGGAGACTTACCAGCCATCACATCAATTAGTGCCAACAAGAAAAGGCAAAATGCCAAAATAGTGTTTTATGAAATAACTTGATTTTGATAAAAAAGAGAGTTGATAATTCTGGGATATTTAAAAAATGTGAAAGGCAGATGCTGCTTTACAGTGGCATTTCATTCAAGAGGAAAGACACGTACACTCGGAGCGACATTTTAACTACTCGTCAGTCATCCTGACGGCATTAAGTAGCTTCTCCAGGAAGGAGGGTCCCGTGAAGCGCCCTGGTCTCCGGTGAGGGTCTCAGGAGCTCCTCCTCCTGATCCTACCACTGTCAGCGGCCTTCCTCCTAAACAGGTCGTGCCAGATTCTTTAATGTTTTGTGAGTCACTTATCGAATCCATAAATTTATAGCTGGTTCACCACCTTTTTTGTACTTCAGTTGTCTCCTCTAAGTGATGTGGTCCCCAATGTGAGGTTCCAGAAAGAATGTTCTCAAAATTCCGTGCTTACTTCACTCCTCTTCTGAGAGACAAGCTCCCTTTACTGCCTAGATTGACAGGAAAACTAGTATTTGTGCTCATCTAAGCTAAACATTTAATTCCATTCCTGAAGATCTTAAAATTTTCTTATAAAATCTTTTAGACTAACAAGTTTCACTGCTCTGGAAAACTTTTCGTTAGCATATCATCATCATTATACGCTTAGCTCTTAAGTATTATAAATGTAGTCAATTAATTATTCATGTAATTTCATGTTTGTCTCCTTACAAAAACTATAAACTCTATGAAATAAACATAATACAAAAAGAGTAACCTAGTTTGTTTCCCAATTGGCTTTTTTTTTTCATTTTTGATTCCTTCTGTTCAATTGCAAAGAACCAAGAGGTTTATATACAATTTATTGGTGTCTTAAATTTTATACCAGCTTCCAAGCATCCGCAGGTGATGTGGTCTGTCTGTAGAGCTACTTTAAATGGCATTCACATGCACAGACGAAAATGATTTTCATTTTATTGTTCATCAAAATTATTCAAACAGTTCATCACAGAAATGATTCCTGTGAGAATCACAAATAAACATTAAAACCCTGACCTTTTAGATTAAAAAAATCCCTTTTCTCTTGTCCCTCTGTCCACTTTCAGTGTGGTGAGCAGGTTTAAACCCCTGCTCTGCTACTTACTCAATTAAGATGAGCCTCCCTTTCTCCTGTGAAAGGACCTAATTTCTACCCTTCTTAGGATATTGCGGGAACATAAGGCATGTACGTGTGCAGCTCCTGGCTGATGGATAGGCCGTTCTTTCCACTGCTTCTGATGGGTGGGGCAGAAGAAAATCAGGTAAATTGAGAAGATATTTGGGGGTAGTATACAAACAACACAATTTAGTGTTTCATGGAGGCACTGATTTGTGGATCTAGAAAGGGTCTTAACAAATCTCTTCATCCACCCTTCCTTCGATAGGTGAAGCAGCAGATCCCTCCTGGTAAGAATTCTCTGGGATAACAGGGCACTGCCCTGGAATAAAACTTTAATTTAAACACAAAAAAAACCATGACTGAGAAATGGAAGAGTACTCTGTCAACAACAAAGTACTATTAAATGTTAGTTTTTACTATTATTATGAATTTATTCAGAGAAAAAGCCAAATGAAATACAGGGTAATTTTATGGAGTTCAGGGTAAAAGGCTGTGGGGTAGCTTAAAAATTTGAGGGGTAATTTCATCCCTCTTAGTATGCAGTCATAGGGGCAAGTTCCACCTTAATGTGCTAGAATCTCTAAATGCCCGAAGGATAAACTACATAAACATATACAAGAATTGCCTTAAAAAACGAGCCCTAAGATCATGTATGTTTAACACTCTTGCAAATATTTTTGATGGCTAATGTTTTATTTTCATTTTGCTCAGAACTTAGTTATAATTAGAACTTGAAAAGGTACATTAATTTACAGTAGTTGATAAAAAATTAAAAATTCCAAAACTTCCCAAAGCTAAAAGTTTAACTTAGTGTAATTGTAAATATCTAATTGCTTTGTTGGAAGATGACCTGGTCTGGTTTTTCCCTCACGATCCAGAAGAAACCGCAGGAGGTGCACAGCTGACTCAGACAACATGGCCAATCTGTGCCCAAGTCTCCACAAGTCTCCCGGCTGCTCAAGCTGCTGGAGCTTGTTGCTATACTTAGGTTTGCCTTAGGAACAGGTATCTGAGCTTTCAGTGTCTGAGTGGGCGCAGGTGCGGTGGGAGAGCAGGACTCTACCGTCAGCACTCCAGTCCCAGTCCCCTGGCAGCTGGGTCACGAATCTTCACAGACTTTTTCCTCTTTCAAGAAGTGTGGGCTTTCTAACTGGAAATAACTGAAACAACACTGAGGTCATTCACCTGTTAGGAATCGGGGGTCAATGACCCAGTCATCAGCATACTCTGCATATTGGCTTAAGTATCTGCTTTGCAAGTAGCCATTGTAGGTACAGAACACGAATGCAATTACACACGAGTACAATGGTGTAGGCTTCCCTCCTCGGATCAGGAATGGAAAAATCAGGGACCTTAGGAAACAGGAAACAGAAACAAATGAAAAACAACAATAATAAGGAATATATTCCTACAATTCTGTTTCTTGGGGTTAAAATCTTGCTTCCCTGCACAAAAATCATTCTCAGTAACACTCATACTGATTTACTCTATCTGTTAAAGGCACAATTTCTAGATAAAAAAAAAAATAACCATGTTTCAATAACATACACCATGGTACATAAACTCAGGATTCTCATTATATGGAATGTGAAACAGACACATCAAATGAGAGAAAACAATGTTTCAAGAAACTCTCAAGATCACTATCCTAAAACCCACAGCTCCTTCTAGTATGAGCAATACAATTTGGGGGACCCCACTTTACCACCCACCACCGTCACAAATGGCTCTCAGTTACTAAGCACCTATAAGGCCTCACAGCTACATGCATAGCAGACACTTCATACGCACTCCACAGAGGATGAGATTAAGGCTCTGAGCAGCTAAGTAATCTGGTCAAGGTCACAGGTTAGTGAGTGGCCACATCTAAGTGTCAATCTGGGTAATTCAAAGATTATGTTCTTGTGCTATACCACACTGGCTTAGGTGGACACTACTAAAAGTTTAAAGAGAGGAAATAGAAGAACAGTAAATCACAAACTAATGAAGAAAAGAGGATTCACATGTTTCTAAATTACAGATGAATGAAGTGTTAAAGAAGCGACTTTGAGGACACATTCTGCAAAAGCAGTATTTCCCTCCAGGATATGAGAATCACGTAGGGTGGCTAATGTTTGGCAGTTCTCCCAATCCAGTTTCAAGTCCAGGGCTGAATTCTGCATGCTGGTCAACATCTGCTGGCAGCTTTTAAAGGTGAAACCTGAACCTCCCTTGTTTTTCCCCTCACGCCCCTTTCCTCCTCTGTCACAAATGTCCTGTGCTGTGTACTGACCTGAGTCCATATCAGGAATCAGCAAATTCAGTTTACCACCTGTTTTTGTACAGCATGTGAGCTAAGGGTGGTTTTTACATTTTTTAAATAGTAGGGGGGAAAAAATCAAAAGACTATTTTATGACACATGAAAATCATATGAAATTCAAGTTTCAGTGTCTGTAAATAAAGTGGTATTGGAACAAGATCTGGTCACCTGTTTACATACTGCCTGCGTGCGGCTGCTCTGCAGCCACACCTGCAGACTTGAGTGGCTGTGACAGAGCCTGTAGCAGCGAACTCGCCCCTGCACGGCTGCTCGGTGCAGTGCAAACTGCTGTGACACTGTGTTTTGAGTGCCAGGCATATCCTTGTAGCACACATTTAATTAATTTTAGTATCATTGACACCCATCGTGTCAAAACAAGTGAGCTAACTCTTCACAGCCTGATGGCACAGTGGAGTGTGAGAGTTAGTGCGGGAGACAAAGCATTCTTTGGTCCACAATGGCATGACAGCTGTGCCAAAAGAACACACTAGAGGTTGGCATTACTGGCCTACGTGCTCATCACAGTATCCCCAACTCACAGGAAAGGTAAAAAAAAATCGAGAATCTGAAACAGAATCTCATCACGGAATTCTTTACACATGAAAAATGAAAATGAGGCCACAACCACAGGCAGTGAGAAGTGGTTCGTTAGTCAGGCAAGCAAGGAAAGCTGCACACCAGTGGAAAATTAATTAGCTACAGCAGCAAGCACAGGAACATGTCCGGATGATACAGACTGGTTTGGCACAACCAGCCTTTCCGTGCGAGCCGCTACAGGAGTTGGGGCACCAGAAGCAACGCCAACAGTCAGTTGAAAAACCAGGCACGAGATCGAGCAAGCAGTCTTCCTTGGCTCGTTGGGTCCGCGGATGTCACGGATACTGCTTAGTTGTTTATTCAAGGACTCAATGCCAAGGCTGACGTGACTGAGAAATGAGGCTCAAAATAGCCTGCACGGAACAAATGAAGGTGAGTATTTCCAAAGAAGTTGAGAAAACACAAATTCTGTACAATCTAAGTGGAACTTGCTAAGATGTTACAACTGATGGTAAAAATGTACAGAAGAGAAAAATAGACCCATTACAAATTTACAAAACTTGTAAAGATGTAAGGTGTTTAATGCTGCTCCCTGTATTATTTGGTACTTTCCAGAACAATCTATTGCATGCGACTGAACCAACAGGGTTAAAAGAGAAGTTGACACTCCCTCTAGATTTCACCCTATTTCGAGCTCAGAACTGAAACAAAAACTCTTCTTAATGAGAAAAATTGCCCTCATCCACTATTACTGGTTTGAAGGGCTTTGGAAATTAACTTTTGCTGTGGACTCGATAATGTTCCTTAGTGAATTCATCTGAAAACTGTAAGCTAAAATAACACTTATGTGTAAAACTTGTATAGTATAAAAGGCATTTCAATGGCAACTGACATTTTTGAATCACAAGTCGTGTCAAACAGCTTTATTTCCTCTCTAAGCTGTTCAAGTTGAAAGAAGGGGTGAAGTCTCCATCCTTACAGAAATTAGCAGTGGATACAATTTCTAAGCTTTTTTTTCAACCATGATTTCCATGCTTCAAAAATCATTTAACTGTGTAATTGGGAAGCTGCCACCTAATTTTCAATTGGAAGATATTAATTTAAAAAACAATGACACTTAAAAGGAAATCAAGAGAAGCATCTAATAGAATTTGGTAAATGTCTTTGAAGCAATGAATGAGCTCAATTAAAGCCACAAACTCATGGACTGACATCATATTTGGCAATGCCTATCTGTGTGAAGAGACATTCTCTGAGATACAATCTCATTGCAGATCAGCACCAACAGGTGAACACTTACAACAGAGTTAGGGAGTAGGGAACACTAACTCTGAAGCCCAATGAAGTAACCTGTCATCCCCCACCAAAAGGAGAATTCCATCCTTTTCGTTACACCTGCATGACAAAACTGCCTGAGACATTATATTTTGAATTTTGTCAATAAAATTTTGTGACTGCTTGTTTTCTCTTTTGTTATAAATACCTGTGCATTAGCCCCTATTTTGCCTGTTGGCCCACAAAGCTCATAATATGCACTATCTGGCCGCTTTCTTTAAAAAGTTTGCCCATTCTCAGCCCAGAATAAAACAGTTACATTCTGGAAACATCACTTTGACTTTCTTAGAAAAATACTCTTGCTCAGGACCCTGCACCTGGGTTGCAGGCAGATGCTGCAGCCTGGGACTTGTTTGTGCTTGTGGTGGGGACCATGTACCCGTGTGCATCAATATCCTCAGCTACGCAGAGTTGTACTGCCTTCTGCCCTAGCGCACATCCTGGGGGGACCTGGAAAAGACATTCACAAAGAACCAGGGGAGAAGATTTACCTCTCTTTGCTCTCATGTAAATGCCAGAAAAGTGACCATGAACTGAAATGGCCTTATAAAGGGTGAGTGACACAGGCGTCGTGGACTGTTCTCTAACCTCTGACTTTGAAGAGGATAGTGGTGACCCTGATGCCATAGTAAGGCCAGGCGGAGAAAAGGTGGGCCCCCGGCAACGTGGCCTACGCCTTTAGAGCTCCAGGAGGGGAGAAAGTATTCTGCTCCACCCTGTCCCTCTCCAAGCGTGAGCGCCCCAGGTGGACCAAGTACTCCTGGCTCTGATGACGCACAAGGACAGGTCTTCAAGCAGACAGACATCCAGATGCAGCACACCTTCCAGAGGGGAGCATTCTGCTTACTCTCCATGGCTTTCAGATTCGTTTCCTCCTTTTGTGTCACTACCTTTGATTTTACAGCTTTTCCTTGGAAGTCCACGCAGCTGTTATCAGAAAGGTTTTCCTTTGACTTGGGCCAATTAGGAGCCAGAATGGAAGTAGGGAGGGTGGCTTCTAGACATGGCTTTTATCTGAGACTTCAGCTAGATAGAGAGGGACAGCAGCAGCTCAAGGATCAAAGTGGATGCCAGGCAGTATCACATGGTGAAGAGTCACTTGGGGATGCAGGATCAGGCTTAGATAGTAAAAAAGGTGGCACAACTGCTGGACTCACATACCTGTCACAATGCATGGTGCAGGGTCCAGGGTGTCTCAGTTACAGTGGGTCTGGACATTCACGAGCCTTTTCTCACAAGTTGTCTCATCTGCACTCAGCCACCCTTTCATCTAGGCACTGTGGGAAATGAGCATTTCCCCTCTTTCAGAAAAGGAGTTAAGTCAGACGTTGAAAGTCCCTTAACGTGGAAACCATCTTTAAAAGTAACTGTGAAGCACTTGGACTTGAAAGCAGTTTATTTGGGTAGTGTGCTATAAATCCATTTTGTTGTTGACAGTGGCTGAAGCCTACAGAGTATTAGCCAGGTCCCAGGGAGCTAGCTACTCATCAGGCTGGTGTGGGATGGAAATCAATACTTGTCCTCCATCATGCTACAGTTTTCCCATTTTACTTTCCTTCTGTTCCGGGTAAACAAACAGATTTACTTTTCACCAAGTTACTTTTAATCACTCATGCAAATGTGCGCGTCTGTGTAGCTGCAAGGCAATGGCGAATGTGGAACACGTTTGATGAAGGGGTGAACCGAGAGCTTCCAGAAGCCTGGAGGTTCTGAGGAACATGGAGGCAATGGCAATGGAGACAGACGTGGCAGGCTTGAAGGCAGGGCCACCTTCCCAGGTAGCTACCTGCTACATCACAAGGACCCAGTGAGAAGTAGGACAGGGCAGAGCTGGCACTATCTATCCACACCATGACATACTGAATAGTTGTTAGAAGTCACTTTTATTAAGTGTCTCTGCTAAGCCAGAAAAATACTAACTATATTAAATGACAAAAGTGGGATAGGAGATTTTGTGTATTTTTATGTTTGTGTATCTTTACTGCTTAGAAAAAATAAAAAAATTAAGAACAATGAGAGATGGGAATGAGGTACACCCCAAACACTGTCATCGTTATCTTTTAGTAATGGAATTTAGGTGGTTTTCATTTTCATTTTCTTCCCTGAATTACTCTGCATTTCCTTTCTACAGAGAGCATGTACCATAGGCTTGTTTCAACCACAGGTTCGTTTACACACAATACTGAACAATCCTTTAAGTCACTGCTGACCCGTTACATTCGGAGCAGACCAGGCGAACGAGAGGGAGGAACGGGATTCCCGGGCTGAAAACCTGTTGCTTAACGGGAGGGCTCAGAGAGACTCTGGCAAAATCAGGTAGGAAGCAAACACAGAGAGTATCTGTGGGGACATCTGTGAATTTTAAGAGGAAAAAAGTATCCTATAAGCGCCCAGGAAGGACAACGAATCACCGAAAGAACGGACGTCACCGAGCTGGACTGTGTTCTCACTGCAGAGTGACACCTGGAGTTCTCAGCCTCCAGCTCACCCTCCTGAGCAGTACTGAGTGGTTTCTCTGACTTTTCAAGGAACCAGGAGTGACACCGACGTGAAACCACCTAGCTGGTAAACAAACACTGTGCCCGCCTTCAAGAGGTGATCTGCCTGAAGGACAGAGACTTGAGAGAAAGCATTCTTTCTAGAGGTCAAATACAGCCAACCACTTGGAATAACTATTCCTTAAACATTTCAAGTCAGATTTCATAATCCCAGAAGTAAGTTCAATGTCTGCTTAAATCACAGGGTAAACTATAAGAATTATCTCTTGAAATGTTTCCCCAACAAACTGGAATAACACCCCAGTTTTCTGCCAGCGAGAAAATACAGCATTCATTCAGCAAATGAGTTAATTCTCAAAATAAAAGATGTAGGAAACTGTTCTGTGTGGTGTGGGCCCAGCTCCCACTTGGAGATGCACAGGACCCACGCCCACGGATAGGTTCTCCTGTGGGGAATCAGGCCTGCACTGTGCCTAGGCTGCTCTGAGTCTTGCTCTTGCTAAAAAAAAAAAACTCCCTCACCCTGAATTGAGGACATTTACTGCAAAGTAACTTCCTAAAATCCATGCTAAACCTTCCAAGGATGAGTGTAACCATTTCAACCACTTTTGCCTTTTCATTTGCAAATATCCCTCTTCTGTGATGTGATTAGCAGCATTGGCTCCTTTGTTTTCTGTAAAAGGTAACCACCTAACATGAACCTGTGTGTGCAACCTTCTTGAGGACCTTCTTGTAATGTGCCCAGAGATGGAAATAAAGACCGGTCATGGCAGAGGCCGTGGCTTTTGCTCCCCTTGAGAGAAAAGCCATGCTGTCCCTTTTCCTCCACAGGATTCGGTAGTCTGTGTGAATGTCTCATTTCATCCATAATGATGTGGACACTGCGGGCCAGTGTCTGCATCAAAAAGAAGCTATACATCACCTTCCAGGACAACACAACCCTGGACGCCCAAATTTGGGAAACAAGGAAATATCTAATTTGATGATTTGGGTAATAGCAGATGCAATCATTTGCTATTTTTTAATTTTTACAACTGAAAATAATTTTAATAAATGATTTTGACTTTTTACTCAACAATTTGAGGTCATTGAAATGTACATCACTTCCTAGATTTGGATCAGTTCCTTTTTCTCATCCTTCCTTCTATAAAAAACTCTTTTGCGATGATGACCAAATACACAGTTCCCAATAATGCTACATAGGTAAATAAGTACTTTGCATTTTCAAGGCAAGGTTAGGATCTCAATGGATATTTCACTGTCATTCTATACTTTTTTTTTAGACTTTATTTATTTTATTTTTAGAGAGGGAAGGGAGGGAGAAAGAGAGAGAGGGAGAGAGAAACATCAATGTGCGGTTGCTGGGTGCCGTGGCCTGCAACCCAGGCACGTGCCCTGACTGGGAATCAAACCTGCGATGCTTTGGTTTGCAGCCCGCGCTCAATCCACTGAGCTACGCCAGCCAGGGCTGTCATTCTATACTTTTGCATAAAAGTTTTTCCTTCCTCAGATTATTTGAATCCACAAAGCATGGGCCATGGATTTAGTGTGCCCTTCACTCCCTTCAGGTCTTTGTTTTTTAACGTTATACCTGCCATATGACACATTTAAAGGTGAGGCTGGACCAGGCTATCCCCAAGGGGCCATTAATAGAATTGAGCAGGAGAAACATGCATGTGAACTAAGTGAGGTTCTCTGAGGCATCATAATGAGGAATCCCACCAGGTCATGGATCTGCTGAGCACACACTTCGGAGTAGCTGTCAGAAAGTGGAGGCCTTGTGGGCTTCTGAAAGTCTGCAATCTGGCAGCCATTCACTACTCTCCCTCTGTAGATCCCAACTGGTCACGGTAAAGACAGTGACAGCACGTGCTTAAGTGGGACATCGTTGTTTGTCATGGATCAAAACGTTCGCACAGATGTGCTTCCCCATCCACCAGGAAACTAGTCAGTTGTGGGGCGTTCTTTCCCACAACTGTCTCCTCTTCCCTTTCTAGTCAGGACTTTTCTTCCCTCCCTGGCTCTTCTGCCAAAAAGATCCCACATATTCTCTGCAGTTTGTCTCCCACCCCTTGACTCCTTAAGGACAACTGTCTTTATATCCCTAATAATGTGTACAGTGCCAGGTACACGAATCAATCCTCAGTAAATGTTTTCTGGATGAATACATAAAGATGTCCAGGTCTCCCCTCTCCTTTAAGCAAACACCCCTTCCATTGACTGTGAGAAGCCCCTCCATCTGGCTTCAGTCCTCCCCAACTCTCTCAAGAAGCAAAAGCTCACCGAGGGCTGGGCCTGGCCACCCTCCTCAAAGTTTTTGCCAAACTCTGGGCCCTCACAGACATTTGCCAAACTCTGTCAAGTTGCCCCCACTCAGTCCTGGTCAGTCTGTCTTTGGAAAACACCACCTGGTTCACGCTTCTCCTGCCACTAGTCTGATTGCAGCTTCATTCTTATAGTCTCCCCTCTTATTCAGGCCTGTAGCACCTGCATTGTCCCATATAGATGAGGGACTCCATTGACTGTTTCCCAGTTCGGTTGTATGGTTTGTAACAAGTACTAAATGCAGCTGGTGCTTCTGTTCTCTTCCAAGTGCTCACCGACTTAGGTCAGATGACTGTTTAATAAATTAGTTGCTTGGGTAGAATGGAAAATGTTTATCTTTTCTGTTTGGAAATCTTCAATATCCCGAAACTAGACAGGCTATGTGTACAGTAACACGTGCAACTTAAAAAATAAAAAATGACCCAGCAGTTTAAAAACTGCACCTGACTGGGCAAATCCTCAAGGGCAGAGTTTCTAAAGCCACTTGTCTAGGCGCCAGGGGTTGTAGTCCCTGCAGTCTCTAGTCCAACGGCTTTGCGGGAAACTCCACAAGGGACTCTGGCCCCTTGGAAGGCTGCGTTCGTTCTTTCACTACAGTGAGCCTAGAAAGGCTTTAACATCATGCTATTTAAGTTCAAAATCTTCTGTTCCAGGCTTTTAAGCAAAACTCTGAAAGTGCTCTCTTCATTTCCAGTGCCATTTCTTCAAAAGTTCTTTATCGGCACTTGAAGCTGGCAGCAATGTGTGTGAAAGATACACAGATTATGGACGTGGATCTGTCCACTTGTGTGGCAATCTAAAACAGTATTACTTATCATGTATTAAGCACTGAGATTTGCCAACACCTTGAAAGCATTTAATGGAGCCACCTTTAATGCCAGTCCCACAGGCTGGTATCGGCACTGTGGCTGGTTCATAGATGGGGAAACATGATGGAGAGAAGCTTAGTAACTTATCTCAAGTCCCAAGTGATGGGGGTTAGGTAACACCTGGCAATACAACTCCAAAGCTTGCTTTTAGCCACTAGAGAAACAGACCAATGGTCAGACACAGGTTCTGGTATATGTATGAGTAAGTGTATACAGACATGAGAGAGCTACTGATATTCAAATTGCATCCACAAATTTGGTGATGCTCAACCCCATTACCAAAAAATCCAGCATAATGACAGAAACTTTGCTTAATGAAATATTCTTGGAGTGTCAGGGGCATTGGTCTCAGAAATGCTTTGTTGAACATGGACTCTGCCTATTTAAAGTGCCTGCATAAAAGCAGGTGAGGACCCACTGAACCAAGCAGGACTCCTGTGTCCTAATAATCATACCAAAGAGAGGCTTGTAGACAGACAAACACATACATGTACAAGTATGCTTACTTCTTCCTACCTCTTTAAGCAGTGGGGATGGTAAGGTGGCACCCAAAATCAGAAAGGTTCAGTAACCTGCCCACATTCACAGAATAACTGACACCAGCTCTCCTGATGCAGAGAGCTTTCTTTTTAACTATACAGCCTTCTGAAATCTGAATCAAAAATTTTAAATTTTTATTTCCAGCTTTTATTCCGCCATTTGGTTTAACTGTAAAAACCAAAGCCTAAGAATTGAAGAGAGCCCAACTTATCAGAAGAACCTGAAAATCTCAGACACAGCCACTGAAAAGTTCTTCTCAAGCCCCAGCTGGTGTGGCTCAGTGCCGGCCTGAGAACCAAAGGGTCTCCAGTTCCATTCCCAACCTAGAGCCCATGCCTGGGGTCTAGTCCTCAGCTGGGGGCAGGGGGGCATGTCGTGGGCAACCATACATCGATGTTTCTCTCCCTCTCTTTCCCTCTCCCTTTCCCTCTCTAAAAGTAAACAAATAGAACATTTAGCAAAACAAAATTCTTCTCAAAAGCCAAACAATTTGGGAGTCATCTTTAAGATTTTATCTGTGTTTAAAGTCATTGCTTGGAAAGTCACTCCCAGTCATTGGCACCACGCAAAATATGGAGGTGAAAGTCTCAGAAGTGACCAATTTCTGCCCATGGATACTGTACAGGGGAATTCACAAAGTTCTTTCAGAAAAGCAGCTTTCCAGGTGATCTCCTAGCCAGGAGAAAACCACCTCACTGACAAGAACACCAAAAGGAAAAGGTAGAAAAGTAGTCAGGCACATATTGTGTAGGAGTTTTACCTTTGGCCAGACACTCTAGTTTTGAACAAAGTCCAGTATTATTGTATAGCTAATACTTCCTATGCCGAAATTTAGCAAAAAACTCTCTTCTATTACCCCCACCCTTTAAGCTCTCTATCTCCCCTACTTTTCCAGACTAATTCTTATTTCTAAGCTAATTCCCTGCGCCAGGGGATGCGGGGGTGGGGGGAGGGCAGGATGAGTAGGGAGAGGATAACAGGGATGAGGAGTGGGTATCCCTCAGGGAGAGGATGCCAGGAAAGGGTCAGCAGGAGAGGGTGCCTCGGGTCGGGGGTGGGGGGAAGCGCAGAGTAAAGGCGCCAAGGATGAATGGGTGGGAAGGGGCTAGCAAGGAGGGAGAGAACTCTCGTAGGAGCAACCAGAGGCGCTGGGAAAGAGCAGCAAGCCGAGGGGACGCAGGCAAAGGGAGCCGGGCGGGGGCGCGGGGCCGTGGGTCGTTACCGTTGTACGTAGTGGACGATGAACATAGCTAGGAGGATGCGGTTGGGCCATCGGCGTAGGCGCTCGGCAGGTGTGCCAGCGCAGAAGAAGAGCGGCACGGCCAACGAGGGCAGCTCCTGCAACGCCCAGGCGGTGGGCGCCGCCAGTTGCCAGGCTGAGTGCTGCGATGCGTAGCGCCCATAGGGCGAGCCCACCAGCTTGAGCAGCACGAAGGTCACGATGCCTAGGGCACACTCCAAGTAGGAGAGCGCGTCCAGCAGGGACCGCTCCGCCAGCTCCATTGCAGAAGACTGCAGGCGCGTCCCATCGCCCGTCGGCCGTGACGCCCCATACGGTGAGAGGGCGCGAGGCGGGGTTCCCAGAGTCAGGCGAGGGCAGCCGGCGCCCCAGCACTGGTCGGTTCTTTTGGTGCAGTTCCGAGGCAGTGCGTACACCTCCCGGACAAGTTAGACCAGTCACTAGCGCTTGCGTCTTACGCCTGGCGGCGCGGCGGGAGGCGGGTCTGCAATCCTTCCACTCCACCTACGCAGCGGAACCCCACCCCCGAGCCTGCCGCGCCCACCCCATTTTGCGCATGCGCGATCGCGGGTTGTCCCCGGAGTTGCCTGAAGCCGCGCGGGAAACCCGGGCAGTCCACTCGGAGACACCTCTGCGGCTGCTTTCTGTTGCCACTTGCCCACTCAGGTTGTCAGCGGATCTCGTTGGTCGCTGTTTTCTGGGAGTACCCGCCACAGTGCTTTTGACTTACCTCTTACAGGTCCTTACAGGCCCGGGAGAGGCGGAGGCGCGGACCTACGGGGGCCTCCAGCAACAGCACGGAAGTGCGCGCCGCAGGAGGTGGTGGCTCGGTGGTTGCGGGCGGTGTGTGCAACCGCGTGGACCATGGGGCGGCGGGCGCGGGCCCGACGGCTCCAGCAGCCGCAAAAGCGGCGGCCCGAGGACTCGGAGGACGGAGCCGAGGGCTGCGGGAAGCGTAATGACACGGTAGGAGCTGGAGCGAGGGCGGCTTGGCTCCCTGAGAGGGCCTCCGAGACCCCGAGCCCAGCGGGGCGGCGAGGGGCAGCTCCTTGAGTCCTGTCCTGAGCAGATTCCCCTTTTGTTCCTCAGGGCTGGGAAGGCGGGTACCCCGAGATCATCAAGGAGAACAAGCTCTTTGAGCATTACTACCAGGAGCTCAAGATTGTACCGGAGGGCGAGTGGGACCAGTTCATGGAAGCGCTCAGGGAGCCCCTCCCGGCCACTTTAAGAATTACTGGTTATAAAAGGTAAGAGGCCTTGCGTGTGTTTTCTCTAGAGTTGAGAGTAACGAGGGTGTTTTGCCTGAGAGGTGTTCAGTGCTAGAGAACCGCTGCAGGTCAGCAGTGTGCATCCTAGAGCCTGGAAATACACAGGAGGGAGCACAGGGTCCAGTGGAATAGGTCAGTGAAAGCTAAAATAAATTGAAACGCAGCCTGAGAAAGGGTGGGTGGGTCCTCGAGGACGCCTACCCTTTGGAACACATGAAAGTTTGTGACGTTACGGAGTTTGGGTAAGCTTCTGGTTCTCCCTTTTTGTACATTTGTAGCTGCGTGTTCCTAAGATGAGTTGCAGGTAAAATGGAACTGTAGGAATATTTAGAAGGAATGCAGTAATATTGCATTAGTTTATCATCCTTTAGTGATTAAACAGGATTGTTTAAGCTTTGAAAGAAGAGTGAAAAGGCAACGACTAAAGAATGTTTTCTCTCCATATAAATATGGTTTTCGTTTTAAATCACTTAAAATCTTAAACTCGCAAAAAGATAAGCTATTAGTAGCCTTTGAGGTTGTTTTGAAACTTGCCTATTTTTTCTAATAGCCATGCAAAAGAAATTTTACATTGTTTAAAGAACAAGTATTTCAAGGAATTGGAGAACCTTGAGGTGGATGGTCAGAAAGTTGAAGTTCCACAACCCCTGAGTTGGTAAGTACAAGGCATCATGTTGTTGGATGTGTCTTTGGGATTTTAATTTTTTGTCACTTGAATGTACCCCTTAGTAATGCACCTGTTATTAGCACAAAAGAACCTGAATATACTTCTGAGACATCTTCATGTTTTTTACCCAATGATTACTTTACACTGGTGTGCAAGTTTTCATGTATGATTTGCAGCTCTCTGTGTCTGAGTCATTGAGTTCAATGAATGTTTCCCAGTCAATTCAACCCCTTTGCTTCCTTGATGTTACCGCTTCTACCATTTCCATTTAAGCCCCCTGTTTTCTGACATCCAAACTTGCTGAGTGGCTTCCCTACTTTCAGAAAAGTGACTTAACCTGGCAAATGTGCAACAGACTGCTCCAGGTGATTTTGTCTTTACTGTCTCTGGTGCCCCAGCACACTCCTGCCCTACTTGCTGAGCAACCCCCCCCCCCTTTTTTTAACCTGTTCTGTAGGTTACTTGTTTCATGGCCCAGTTCAACTCTTAGTTGTCTAAGGATGATCCCTTATGTCGACAACCTGATTTTTAGTCTTGTCTTGTAAATGCCTTGAGTACTCAAGCACAAACCATAGAGCCAAACCCTGGGGAGTCATTAAAATAAATTGTTATAGATCTACATTTTAAACTATCAACTTAGAGGCAGTTAAAATTCTCACAAAACCAAAAAAAAAAAAAATAAGTGATTGCTATAAAAAGGTGAACTTAACTGACATTATTTGACAACTTTTGGAGGTTTGACTATTCAAGTGAATGATGTTATTTTTCCTTTTTAGATACTTTCCAGGGTCAGGTTTTCAATAATTTGAGCTGTAGATATGCTTGCTTTTCTTTCTTTCATTGCCATTTGGAGTTTCAGTGTCCACATCACAGAGGTGCACAGCATACTCATTTCTAATGAAGGATGAATGGCCACTGCTAAAGTCAGTGTACAGCTGAGGTTGATTGGAGAATAAAAGCGAATCACTGTCTAATAATAATAGCCAACCATTCTCTTCACATTGTTTGCTTTAATTTTCTGGACGCAGTAACTGAAGTGTGTGAACAACATACTGTATAAGATTTGAGTTCCTAATACTTAGTTTTTTTCATTACTAGTGATAACTGCATGACAGTTTCACTGTATAAATGTTTATTTAGTCAAATTCACTGGTCAGGTATGGGATACCATACATCTCAGCAAGTAAAGCAGAAACTTACCAAGCTGTCTGAATGTTTTCTGTATTGGTCATAATGCAGAAATATATAATCTTTTTAACCTTTTGGTACATAGTGGAATAAAATTTACATTAGTTTGTGGGAACCCTGCTTCTGGAAGGAATTTTAAATATTGGACTTATATCTTGTGTGGATTTCATTTTTTTTTCTTTTTGTAGTCTCAGGACTATAAGAAAATTTTCTAAAGAGTTTTCTATGAAAGTCATTTTGACAGTTGTAGAGAACACACCTATTATCATTCTTTTTGTTCTTTTTAATGTGTGGATTGAAGATGATTTTTCCATGGATATTGCATATACTTAGATTTTTTTCCCCTTAAGAATTTTTGAGGTGTAAAAGTGACAGTGGTGCTTAAATTGATCCTCAAAGTCAAAACAGACTTTCGAGTTTTGTGAACTAAATTTGAATTATGTAACTAAAAGTTAAATATAGTTCTTTGTGACTATTTTGTTGACTTTCATTAATATTTGTTGGCCCAAAAAAGTTGTTTCTAAAGCTGTATTGGAAATATTTTTTTATTTAACAGCCTGTGTTTGTATTTAATTATTTGAAAATTTTAAAATACACTCTTTCATAAGATTAACAGCTTTCACAACCATCATTACTTAGAGTAGAATTTTGGTCTTGTTATAATAAGTTTACATTTTTACCTATTAGAAATTCAATCCATAAGGCACACAAGGAAATATTTGCTCAAATTATATCTAAACTGCTTGTTTATATTTGAAAATCTGCAGTGATATGCAGAATTCAAATTCATGGTGTTGGTGATTTGGCACAGTGGTAACACATGTGTCATGAAGCACAGATATTCCAGCCTTGCCAGAAGTTATACAGAAGTAACATTCAGGTATTCGACTTGGGGAAGGTTGCAAGGGGGTGGCAGATTTTGTGGAATAGTACGCAGCTAAAGCCAAATTTGGGTGTTTCCCTACCATTTCATCTCTAATGAGACCAAAGGGAATATTTAAAATTAAAGTCTTTTTAAAAAATTGCCTGATAAGTATGATTGTATTTTGATTTTATGTTTTTGAAGCAGGTTGAGTGTTAAAGAAGGAAATGGGCATAGAACCAAAGTGCTGGGGGCATTTGGAGGGTGGCTGTGAACAGATTTAGTCAGTTTAATTTTTAACTTCTTTCTTTGGTAGAGAGAACTCTTAGTATCTTAATGCCTGCGGTTGTTTGTGTCAAATACTTGCTCAATGTTTCAAAGCAGTCGAATGTATTCTTTTTCAGACTTTCATTTTCATGGTTGTTACCTGAGCTGTATTTGATGCATGGAAACATTGTGATCTTGCATTGTTAAATTGAGCTCATCATTGCACCTGAGACTTAATAAAAGTACTAAAATGGAAGTAAGATTTTATCACTGAATGCTATGTTATGCTTACAATGGCATTGGGTGAATTGAACATGATATAGTCAGTGTGTCATCAGTGTTTTTTTTTTTTTTAAAGATTTTATTTATTTATTTTTAGAGAGGGAAGGGAGGGAGGGAGGGAGGGAGAGAGAGAGAGAGAGAGAGACATCAATGTGCAGTTGCTGGGAGACATGGCCTGCAACCTAGGCATGTGCCCTGACTGGGAATCGGACCTGCAATGCCTGGTTCGCAGCCCGTGCTCAATCCACTGAGCTACACCAGCCAGGGCTTGTCATCAGTGTTTTGACTTACGCAGTTGGCCATCAGTGGAAAGGTGTAAGCTTTAAAGAATTAAAAAATAACAGTTCCTGATCGGTGATGTTATCATTTATAGAGAGTTCAAATATACATATTTATGGAGATGTTTCATTCTTAGCTCTGAATAAATAACAAGCTGGGAGTTCAAATTAACGCATTGGTAATTTCCAAGGATTTTAGATATGTAAAACATTTTAGTACATTATTAGTCTGGCTTGTTTTAGAAATAGGGAAAAATGTAGTAACAAAATTGTAATAAATTCTTTGCCAAACATTTTGGTACCTGCCCTACTATTTTGATTTCTGTGTGATACGCACTTCTTAAATGTAAGAAATTTGTTATGTCTTTTTTCTGATGACCTTTATACCATTAACTTAGCATACATAGTGAAGAGCAGAGAACTCTCCACTTTTTCATCAGATCTGAAACATCCGTCGCCGTGGTTTTACTGTGCTGTCACATGCACGTGTCTCCTGTGACCCCCGAGGCTCTCCAGTTTCTGCCTGGGCCATGACCCAGTTAGAACCACGTTCCCGTGTCCTGGGGGACATCATGCAGTGTTGGCTGAGTGTGCTGGAGAGGATTATGGATGAACAAGCAAAAAAAATGGGGTGTTTCATTGGCTGTATGATCTGGATAAGCAAGAAGTTGTTCAGGGAGCACTTTAATGTATACGATCCATAAATGTTTTCCTTTCTTTTTGGTTAGGTATCCTGAAGAACTTGCCTGGCACACAAATTTGAGCCGAAAAATCTTGAGAAAGTCTCCACAGTTGGAAAAGTTTCACCAGTTTCTGGTTAGCGAAACAGAATCTGTGAGTAGAGTCTTTCTTTAGATGAATTTATCTAGAGGATAAATTTAAGACAGGTTTCATTAAAGCTTTAAATACACATTAGTGTCATAGTTATATTTTTAACCATGGTTGTCACTGGGAACAACCAAGGAGGTAAAGTATGTAAGAAAGACTCGTTTAACTGTATATTCCACCTGTAATTTGTGATTATATAGCTATTATCTTGTTAGGTTGTACTAACCATGAACTTGAGTAATGATATTATCACAGCTGTCAGTTTGATTTGTCGCTTGCTACTCCTGGGTTTGGGTGGCTGCAGCACTGAGGTGCACACGGCTTTCTGCCAGACAGCATGCTGTTCGGGAGACAACCACTCAGCCCACTCCCTCCACTTTCTTAGGTGCATGTGCTGGGTGCTTGTACCGAGAAAGACTCATGTTTTTATGGCTGTGTTACTTACTTTACGAAAACTGAGACTTCTAAACTGTTTATCATTTCTGTTTTTTTCTTGTTTCTGTCTGTATTCCATCTTTGCCATAACAAACATACATACATAACAACAGTAACCAAAAAAACCAACTTAAATAGGACAGCTTTGGTTCTTCTAGAATGACACTATCTTCACCCTCTTGGTTCCTATGCCATCCAAGATTCCCGGTTACAGAGAACATTTATCATTATGGTCACTGAACTTTTTACCTTTAGCATCAAACTTTTCCTAACAAAATAGCTTTTTTCCTCACACAATACATGATTAAATAAGTGCTCATAAACTTTGGATATTGTAAGCTTTGCTGTTTTTTTTTTATTATTCTGGAATTCTTAACAGTCTCACATTTTCAATCAGAAGTTCTCCCTTCCTGTTTTCTGATCTAGCCAAGGAGACATCTGTGTGTCAATAGATGATATTTCTTTTTCCCCCTTCTGTATTCTCTCAACAGAGTTAACATGATTTTCACATTTTTTCCCCTGAAGCCACAACCAATGCAGAAAAACCCTTTATCTCACCCAGTTCTAACCTTGCCTTGTCTCACGGCTGTTTCCTACCATTGTGGCTTGGTGCTCATTTAGGTAACCTGGTAATCTGGGCTCCTATTTGCCTGGCTTTCCATCCCACCTTCTACTATTAGTAATGCACAGAACTGGGTGCCGCCTCATTTATGATTCTGTACTTGGGCCTGTACAAAGGACAGTTCTCTGATTCAACTTCCATTGAGAAGCAAGGTCAGATAATGATCAACAAACTGCCAAAGAGCAAATTACACCTTGTTACAGGCAGAGGGTTTGTGGGAAATGGAGTGATTATAGATGGATAGGTTGTAAAGAGCCAGGTTTTAGCAGCTTAGGAAGGTGGAGGGTATGGGAGTTTAATGTCGGTAGCATGTGTTACAGGGAAACAGTCCAGTTTTGATCAGAAGTCAGCAGGATGAGATCCTCTCTGGATTATTTAAAGCTGGCTGTCAGACCTCTTTAGCATGTGTTTAGGGAACAAGACTTATTGCCAGGATGTCTGTAGTTAAGGGCCACTCTAATTAGAGTTTCCCACCCTAATGCTTTAATTGAAAACTAGGATGAGAGCAGAAGGCAGAATCACAAAGCTTGGATTAGTGTGCCTAGTGCGTTGGTCAAGATTCAGTCTTCACAGACTCATTGCTGGCCTGCAACCTGTAAGATGAAAATTAGGAGGTGCGAACGTACAAGTCTGTGTTTAGATTCTGACAGGCAGGTGCATAAGATGAGTGATGGTTGCTCAAGGACAAAGACCCTTGTTGTAATGGGGCCAAAGCCTCCTGGTAGCCAGCGTTTTGTAGCCAGCCCCCTCCTTTGTAAGCGTTCATTCAGGCTGTTAAGATAGAGTTGTGATTGAGGCAAGTGGTAGATTTCATCAAGAAACTTTTGTTTGGCCCTGGCTGGTGTAACTCAGTGGATTGAGCGCGGGCAGCGAACCAAAGCATCGCAGGTTCGATTCCCAGTCAGGGCACATGCCTGGGTTGCAGGCCATGGCCCCCAGCAACCACACATTGTTGTTTCTCACTCTCTCTTTCTCCCTCCCTTCCCTCTCTAAAAATAAATAAATAAAATCTTAAAAAAAAAAAAAAAAGAAACTTTTGTTTGAGCAAAATATAACCAAAGACTGAAATAGAGAACAGGCTGACAGTGACCAGAGGGGAGAGGGGAAGGAATTTCAGGGGGAAAAGGGGAAGGGTTTACAGGAACAAGTATAAAGGACACGTGGACAAAAACGAGGGAGGGGGTGGAAATGGGAGGGAAGTGGGGAGGGCTGTGGGGGTGGGCTGGGATGGGAGTAAAAGACAGAAAACTGTACTTGAACAACAATTAAAATAAAATTTTAAAAAGGTAAAAGAAAAAAGAAACTTTTGCTTGAATCCGAACAGCTGTGCATCTTAACAGATACCCTGGCCCACTAGTGAAGATCTTGAGGGCAGTTTAGTGAGGCATCTCAGATAGTTTATCTTGGAGAAGGAAAGAGGGGAGCAGTGGTTGACGTGTGCATCTTTGTTAGAGGCAGTTCTCAGGAATAGAAAGCAGACATGGCTGTACCTGAAAACGGGAACCGAGAAATAGAAGTTAATGGTTTTAGCTGAGAGGGAAAATCTTACTGAGTTTGTCCTGTGCTCCGTTTGATTGCTCCTGTTGCGGAAGGTATTAAATGGCATTGTTTGCCTTTGAGACATGCTAATCCATCTTCTGGATGTTCTGAGGGTGGGGAGTAGGGGCTATGTTGGCTTACAACCCCTTGTTATGAAATTTTAAAATTCAGTGTTCTTCTAACAGTGGGTTTTGGTGTGAATGCTCGTCCTCACTTAGCCTTCAATAACAACCATTTATCCAGTAGTATGAAAACCTATCCTATAATGTTTGGGTGATAGTACCAACTCTTATTCTGTGTACGATTGATTATATGATATTTTTCTGTTGCGTTTGAAATTTTCTGCCTTTTCAGTGTTAATCCTTGACATTTTTAAAATTTTATTTTCCAAGGGAAATATCAGTCGGCAAGAAGCTGTTAGTATGATTCCACCATTGTTGCTTAATGCTCAACCTCACCACAAGGTATTGTGTATTGTACAGAACGTTGTGGTGGGCAGGACATTGTGTGTGGCGCTTGCCTGTGTGTGTTGTGCTCTGTTTTGGTGAGACCTTTTTTCCTTAATATAATGAATTTTTGTTTTCTGTCACTTTGGAAAAAGTGGAAAGGGATATATTTCCCTCTAGGTTCTTTTTTGCGTTTTTTTCCTATTTAACTTTTATAAATCACTTAACTATTTTCTTTCCTTTTAAAGTTTGTTTCTTAATTTGTTTACTTACTATGCAGATTATCTTCAGTGGTCTCAATTGACTAAATCAAACTGAAAATTATAGTGAACATGTACTGAGAGGTGGTTATATGCCAAGCATTGTTCTGCATTGTTTTCATGAATTAATTCATTTTGTTGTCCCCACGTCTCTGGGGGAGTAGATGCTGCCACTGTCCCCAGATGAGGAAAGGAGACAAGGAAATGTTGAAGCAACTGGCCCAGGGTCACAGGATAGTCAGTCATTGGCCAAGTGTATTGCCCTACTGTTTCTAGTGCCATCTGTTCCAGTTCCCTGTGGAGAGAGTACCTTTATCACTGTGATATGGGGGCATTCTATATTATGAGCTCCCTATCAGTCAAATACATCTAGATTCTATAAGGAAATATATTTAGGTCTTTGAATAGAAATAAAAATACTAGCAAGACTTGAACTTTTAAATTAAATGTAGATTGTTTGATTTCTTAAAAGTCTCAAACGTTTTCTTGCTTTTTAATAGATCTTAGATATGTGTGCAGCACCTGGATCAAAGACCACACAATTAATTGAAATGCTGCATGCCGACATGAATGTCCCTTTTCCAGGTATGCTTTGGACTGGGGATTTGGAGGTAGAAATGCTATTTTGGTGGGTTGTAGACAGGAAAAGATTAGAACATTGCCTGAAGCCTCCCTGGAAGCAGAATAGGGCATTTTCATACCACCATCGATTAGTTTTCCAGCCGGCCTTGAGTTTGGAATTATGTTAGAGCTACTGTCCAACTACCCAGGTTCATATCCCACCATCATATTTATGAAGCGAGTTAGGTGACATTACTAGTCATCACGAATGAAATGAACCATCAGTCCTGAACTGGAGGATGTGATAGGAGATTGCAAAGTGCTCAGAAAATGGAAGCTGTTATAGTAGCACTGATGCTCCTTTATAGGGATTTTATAAAGATATGAAAATACTGTTCATGGTGTTTGCTAGTTTTACTATTTTTATGTACCTTTGTCTCCTTTATTTCCTTTAAGAGAGAGTGATACTGAGCATAAAATGTTACTAGGCATGTTTACCATTTTGCTGGAGATGAGAGAGGAAGCAGAGTGAGGGCAGGTGGCACCCAGGAAAGTTTCCACTGTTTAACTAAAAAGAGTTCCTTTTTTAGTTAATAGTTACTAATAAGAAAGACATTTTTGGCATAATAATTGATACAAAGTGAATAATTGTTGAACAGGTGAATCCAGAAGTTTCAGAATTTTTAGTGACCATGAAATCATGCTCAGCCACTAGGTTTCTTTTTTTTAGACCACTTATGTCATCCTAGCCAGTCTCACACTGAGAAGTTTGGTGGAGCCTCACTTCTCACAGGCCAACCTACAGGTCATGTATTTCAGGACCTTACTTGTGCTACATGTCACTCCACACTGCAATTTTATGTTCCCAGAGGGATTCGTCATCGCAAATGATGTGGACAACAAGCGCTGCTATCTGCTTGTTCATCAGGCCAAAAGGTTGAGCAGCCCCTGCATCATGGTGGTCAACCACGATGCATCCAGCATACCAAGACTCATGATCGATGTGAATGGAAGGAAAGAGGTTCTCTTCTACGATCGTATCTTATGCGATGTCCCTTGCAGGTATTTATGTTATCCAGAGGCCAGAAAGCCCAGCATCCACTAAGGAATTAAATCACATACAGACTAAAATGAAGGTGCACGTGAACACACAATGGTACATACGATTCTTGTGTAAACTGATGTGAAGAGAGACATTGTGACCTAAGGTAGAAGATGGACACAGAATTTTAGTGGTGCAGCAGACTGAGCAGGTGGAACACAGATAAAGAAAGGAGTGGCTTTGCTAGTCTAAAAAGAGATGAAGAAAACACCGGAGAGGAGAGAAGCATCGTAAACTCACACATTTCAAGATGGGATTACTTGGCATGATTTGTTCATCCAAGTGTTTTATGTTTGTACTTCAGTGAGTATGTGAAACAGTCATCAAATAATCATATCAGGTTTTCATTTTGAATCTTTCATTGTTTAGCACAGTGTAGTTGTTCAGACTTTAGAGAAATTCATTTTAGAATTTACCTTTAAGGGAAATTCATGACACAACTGAGTGAGTTTTTCCAAAAAGATATGAATCAAACTAAAGATGGTCGTTAAGTTCCCAGAGGCAGTGACGTAGGTACTGGTCACAAGGGTTTATTTAATACCTTTTGAACACATGAATTTGGTGAGACTAGAATACAAAAACTTCCACAAAGTCTTGTTAGCACTGAACAGTGCTTAACTATGATACATGCATATTAAATTCATCGTGTTTAAACAAGTGGCAAATTTACTGCTAGGACTAAGCAGCACTCAGTTTGTAGCCAGTAGCAGTGATATGGCTGAGTTTTTAAATACCTGGGAAAATTCCTTTTTAAAGTAAAATTTTAAATTGATCATGAAGTGCATTCCTTTTTTTCTGGGTTACAATTTTCTAATTTTCCTTTGGATCAGATGTTTTCCTACCCTTGATCTTTTGATCAGAAGTGTCACTTATTGTTTCAAAATTGTGAGAATGAAGTGACCTTATGAGCACTAAGTTGTAAGCTGAAAAAAAATCCCTAAAATTATGGCAGAATTTTAGGCCACCACCATACAAGTGAGGGATATCATTTGATAGCCATTATATGTCATAGGACATTTCCATCTTGCAGACCCTGCATCTTAAGGACATGTGATGAAACCATAAGAAGAATTAAACATTATAGAGAAAGCAGCAGGTGCAGGAGTTAATGCAGAAAAACTGGGCGGATAAAATTAGACATGGACAGAAAGAATGAATCAAGTCTGTGTTATAACATTTGTGAAATAATTTTCATTGAATAAAGTAGGGAATCAAAAATGTTAAACTGATACATGGAAAAATCTTGGAAAAGAAATTAAATTAATTTGCTGTGGAAGTCCTTTATAAGTGTAAGTTTACATATTTATGTAATTCTTATGAAAATACCACTCTTGATTCACCAGATTTCTAAGTAACAAGACCAAAATATCCTATGTGTATTCCTGCTTCTGTCCCAGGACTGAAAATAAGTTTTGCTAGTATGTCTGTCAAATGGAAGCAAATTACTATCTCTGTGAGTGTTGAAAGAGGTTTTTATTTTCTTACTGAATTGAAAGTTGAAGTATAATTAAAGAGCTTAATGTACCAGAGTATCCCCAAAACAAATAGGAAGGTGACTATAATTTGTAAGAATTTAGATTGTTTTCTAATTGGTGTGTATGATGATGACAATAGCTGTTTTATAATTTAGCTCAAATGTGACATATTTGTTAAAATCTGATTCCACCTGTAGAGAGTTTTAAGTTTTTAAATATCTTTCTTTTCAGTGGAGATGGCACTATGAGAAAAAACATTGATGTTTGGAAAAAATGGACCACCCTAAATAGCTTGCAGCTGCATGGGTAGGTAAAACGTAGCTGACAGCACTGTTTGAGAAGTAGATTGGTCAGGATTTATTGTTGAATCACCTAACTGGGCGCCCAGGCCTTTGACCGACCCTTAAGCAAGCATCAGTGAGGGCCACTTTCATGGGAGCTTGCTCAAGGGTCAGAGCTTGCTCAAGGGTCAGATGTAGTTGCTTTTAAAACTGAAGATTGTATACATATTAGACACATAATGATTTAAAATGCCTTTTGTAAGAATTTCCTGTCACTTCAAACATTTTTTTATGAAATGACCATTTACCTTACTGTCTTAACCTGTCTTTTTCCTATTTTGTTCTTTTGTGTTGAATTATTTTGTTCAGTATTTTGATCTCAGAAATATATTTTTACTGTCTTTTAAAAATTTTTGAGAATTCTTGAAAGGGAAAAGAATCTCACACCTCAAAGATACCCTCTGCCATGTCTAGTGATCACAGTAGTTCTCAGTGCCTGTGGATTTCTTAAGTTCCTGTTTTGTACAGTTTCGATCATATGATCTGTAGAACATTGTATTTTTTATTTTAAATTAAAATTAGGTATTCCTAAAAGAGCAATGCATGATTACGTGTAAGTGTATTAATAAATATTCACCATTAATAACTTCACGAGATTTTATTTCTCCGTTAAATACTTACCACTGTTTTTGTGAAACAAGCATTAGGATTAGAATATATTAAGGGATACAAGAAGTTCATGGAAAGAAAAACCAAGTATTTGTATAAGTATGGAGGCTTTGTAATAGTGAAATTTGATGTTGAATTCAGTTGTTAATCAGTTTATGCTTTCTTGATGAGGTGCTGGGAAAGGTAGCAGAATATCCAAACCAGTTTTATATAACGAGGTGCTTTTTTATTTGCATGGCAATCTTCTGTAGGTTTTTCCTAACTTCACTTAGAGCCGTAAGGGTTTTTGTTTTGTTTTGTTTTACGGGAATTATGTATTTTACTTAGAGTCATTTCAGTCTGTCCTAAAACTTGTAACAAGTATGTGACACAGTGGGTGCTTCTGAAGTGGGTGCTGCCTGGCTGTGTCAGGTCTCCGACTGAGTTTCCAACCCTTAGCTTACAGCTGCGGATTGCCACTCGGGGTGCCGAGCAGCTGGTGGAGGGCGGTAGGATGGTGTACTCTACATGTTCACTGAACCCCATTGAAGATGAAGCAGTCATAGCATCTTTACTGGAAAAAAGTGAAGGTAAGCATGCTGGACTAGTCTTTTAATAAAAGTATGTAGTTTTCAAAAGCTTTATTGCTTCAGTGCAGTGGTTTTCAGCTGTTGTGCCTGACTAGTCAGGGGCACTGACCCTTTTTCCCTTAGATCGTCCAAAAAATGAAAACAGCCAACACAACAATAGTCATCTGGTAAGAATGAATCGAAATTACACCTTTTTTTGTCAGAGAGGCAAAAAATGTAATTTTTGGTGTGGTACATAATTTTAGTAATTAATTTATGTGGGTCATAAGATGAAAAAAGTTGAAAATTGCTCCTTTAGACTTTTTCCTGGGTACTTGCTTATATTTCTAGCGTGTAAACCCTAAAATGATAAATCTTTAATGGAAAACTAGCTTATGTAATGGATCTGTTGTTCCTTCATGAACTGTAAGCTTTCTGCCCACTTCGTTTATCCAGTGTGAACAATTAGATCCTATCACAATTTTTTAAATGTAAATGTGGTAAAACACACATAACTTAATATTTACCATTTAACAGTATTGAAATACACAGTTCAGTAGTGTTAAGTACATTCACATTGTTGTGTAGCCAATCTCCAGAGTTCTTCCTCCTGAAAACTGAAATTCTGAACCCGTTAAATGACTCCCCGTTACCCCCTCCCCCTGCTGTGTTCTCTGTCTCTGTGAGTTTGACCCGGTCTAGGTGTCTCGTGTGAGTGGAATCACAGCATTTATCTTTTTGTGACTGGCTTACTTAGCATAATGTCTTCAAAGTTTATCCATGTTGTAGCAGGTGTCAGTTTCCTTCCTGTTCCAGGCTGAAGGATACTCCATTGTAGACCACGTCACGTGTATCCAGTCATCCATCAATGGACACTTGGGTCGCTTCTTCATTGTAATGCTGCTGCCATCATGGTGTGCAGTAACTTTGAAGCCTTGCTTTCAGTTCTTTGGGGCGACGTGATCATTCTGTTTCAGGACCTGCCGTGCTGTTTTCCACAGTGGCTGCACCATTTTACGGTTCCACCAGCAGTGCACGGGCTCCAGCTGTCTGTGTCCTTGCCAGTACTTGTTACTTCCTGTGTTTCTGAGAGTATCCATTCTAGAGGGAGTGAGATCTTACAGCGCTGTTCAATGAAATGTTTTGAAACAGCAGTTTCCATAATATTTTGATGTAAAGTATTGTTTTTTCTTTCATGTGTTCACTGAAATGATAACCTTTCCCGTCGTAGTGTCCTTAAAACAAACCATGAGAAATTTCGAACTTCAGAGTAGAACACCACCAGACTTACTGCATGAGTGTGCGGTGAGCTAAGACAAATGCGCCGTTCCGGAGGTGGTGTCCGCAACCATCTGGGCGTCCAGGGGCTTTCTCAGAGGCTGGCTGATCTGTACTGTGTAGTCAGCCCTCATCCTTGTCCTTGAGGTCTGAATTTGATGGGTTTGTTTAATTTTTTCTGTAGTCATGGCTGTCTACAGAAAGAGTGCTTTCTGGGTGATGGTTTTTTGTGTGGTCATGTGTTCACAGTTTTGGTGGTACTTTGTCTCAGAAGGCATGTGAAAAGGAGGATTATGGGTGATATAACTGAATAGTAAATGAACTGGGTGTCCCACTGGGTGATTATTTCCCACTGGGCAGGTAGTTTCCAGTCTAGATTTTGCTTTCACAGCCACCATTCTGCATGTGGGTGTTTGAGACCTCGCTGTAGACTCCTTGTCTCAGTGCTCCGGCACAGGCTCCCTGTGCAGACAGGGCTTCCCAGGAGCTCAGACTTTTGCTGAGCTTTGTGCTTGACAGTTGCTGGCGATTGTGACTGGGTGGGGTGTGATCCCCACTTGAAAGCACTCGGAGACTTAGCTGGAGGGATGGCAGCTGAAAATGAAGATTCGGTCTGCAAACCCTAGGCTGTGGTTGGTAGCTTCTGATCCAAGTGCTGGCAGGAAGTCACGCTGAGCAGTGTTTGATAAAACCAGGTTCTGGAAACACTATTATTTGGTGTTCACTTTTGAAAGTAAGATTGCTCAGATACACTTGTGGAGGTCAGTTTTTGCCAAAGGTGTCTCCCTGCTAGATTCCCCCTTGTGCAGTCTCTTACTTTGTTTTTGTAATTGTCTCTGGGTTTTCCTGGCTTCTGTGGGGTTTTGTTGGTGTTTCCCTTCTGTGAGGCCATCAGACCTGTATCTGGGACCTGTGAGTGATGGTTCATGTGAAAGGTTTCTTGGCCCCCCCATAGCTTTGGGTAATACTGCTACTGTAGACACGTTTTTAAAACCAGACTGTTGTTCTGATGGGCAGTTTCATAAACTAACTTGGGCCTAAAACTGAACGTTTAAAAATCCCCATAGTTAGCTTTTAAAATGTTGCTTTTTGGTTCTGGGATGTTTGTTAGCCATAAAGGCATGGAAAAGACTGGCATGTGTCTAAAAACTAGGAGCAGACTTCTGAGTTCTAGCCCCATGTTGCCTTCGAGGTGATTTTGGTCATGGAGTCAGACTGGGCTCATCCCAGGACTCAGCAGCTCTTCCTACTCCAGGAGCTTGAGTGAGCTCCAGTTAACACCATAACGTTCACTCGTTTTAGGTGTACAGTTTAGTGATTTTTTTGTAGACTTAACAAACTGCATAGCCCTAACCATGGTCCAATTTTAGACCAAGCGGAACCCTTCTCCCCTTTGGCTGTTATTCCGTGTTCCCACCCTCACCTGGGAACCAGGAGTGTGCCTTCTCTCTGTCTGTCTGTATGGTTCTTCTTCCTCAGACATTTCCAATATATAGAGTAACTCAGTGTGTGATCTTTTGTATCTTACGTCTTTCGTGGGCATGTTGTGGAAAAAGACTTTTATTTTATTTTATTTTATTTTAATTTTCGGTACATAGGTGCTTTGGAGCTTGCTGATGTGTCTTCTGAATTGCCAGGCCTGAAATGGATGCCCGGACTCACACAGTGGAAGGTAAATTTTCTGTGAGGACCCTGGCTCAAAAGAGCAGGCACGACTTACCTCGCTGTTGTGACGGTGTTAAAGCATCCACATTTGGGTAACTTGAATAATACCGCATTTGGTTATGAAGTTTAAAATCAATGTCAAAATTGAACATATTAAATAGCGTGATTATACAGATATTTTTCTCTGGCAGTGAAAAAGTTTTTCCTGCCTTTGTTGTCCAGTGAGACGCCAGCTTTGCTTATTCTTGTCTGTGTATGTGCAACTTTGCTTTATTTTTTTATTAGCTTGGATTCAATCTCTATTTCTAATATGAAAGACTTAATTTTTTAGTTTTAAACTAGAAACAATCTGAGGCTTTTTTTTAAATTCCCAAATGGAAAATGCTTTCTAAAATAACTGTCCTGTTTTATGGAATTTTTATCTTTGCAAATAGTCTTCCTCTCTTTGGAGAGAAATGAGAACCACCACTTACCGTGTGTGAGACCTGTATGCTGGCACCCTGTGGTCTTTCTTGTTAGTGCTGGTGATTCGGAACCTTCTCCTCTTGCCTGGCAGGTAATGACGAAAGATGGACAGTGGTTTACAGAGTGGGATGAGGTTCCTCACAGCAGACATACCCAGATTCGGCCAACCATGTTCCCACCGAAGGACCTGGAGAACTTACAGGCTATGCGTCTAGAGCGGTGGTGAGTTTCTGGAACTCTCAGAGTTAGGGGATGATGGGGAGGTTGGGCCCTTGGGCACTCCTGCGAGGCCTGGGCTGCGCCCATGGCTGACCTCAGGTATGTGAGCTTTTCAGCACATGAGAACTTCCTACCTGTTAGCTGCTGGCATCAAGCCTTTGTGAATATGAAGGTGGTTAGAACCTAATGTTAATACATTGGATACTGCATTAATTCTCTACACATCACTCATTGGCCATTTCCTGAATGAGGGCTGTGTGAATACTTACAAGACGTGACTTCTCTGTTACAGGTTGACTTTGTAGTATTTGTCTTAATATTTAGTACTAAAAGCATGTATTTTGGATCACTTAAAAAGTGAGAATTGTGTTTTTTTTAGTCTTAGAATATTACCACATCATCAAAATACTGGAGGGTTCTTTGTGGCAGTATTAGTGAAAAAGTCTTCAATGCCATGGAATAAGCGTCCACCAAAGGTAAACATCTTCCAAATACCACAGCATACCATGTCATCTCTTTGTGCATTAAAAGCAGAAGCTGACAGGGGTCAGTGGAACTTTTTTGGGGGGTGGAGGGTGGTTGAGCCTGATGGTATGTGTAGGGATTCATTTAAATTTTGAGTTTTCCAAACAAAAAGCAGTTTCTTAGGTAGGTGATCAGAAAAGGTAGGCTTTGGAGAATGCATTTCTTCTACATCTCATACCTAGTTCATTGATAAGAATTGAAGGAACACGAAGACTGTTCTGTGGCTCAAAATTAAAACCTCCCGACTTCACCCTACCCCACACTGGCTCTGAACTCCAGTTCTCTGTGGGTTGGTTCAGTTTAGCCGATTTCAGGTTGATGGAACTCTGCTGATGTCAAACCTGTCTTCACCTTAGCCGTGAGGGACAATCGCAGAATTTGTCCAGTCCTAGCTGGAAGGGAATGAATAAGCCCTGATCTGCTGTAGTGAATCTAAACTCCCTCCTGGGTCACTGTAAGGGCGGCCGTGGAGCAGAGCCTTTCAAAACTCGACACAGAGCTGTGCTCTAATGGGTGCTGTCCTCATCAGCGTGCCGTTGTTTTGTTAGTGTGTATATCAGCCTTCCGTAATCATGGAACATGGCCTGGAGTCACAGTCTGAAGGTCTGTGTTTCTTTCAGATGCATGCTTAAAAATTAGGACAAATAATGCTTCGACTTTGGAGAAATAGTAAGTAAACATTTTCTGGGATATGGCTAATCCAGACATACATATGAGTGTACAGCCTCAAACTGGCCCAGGATTGGGCACTGGCTTTTCTGGGCAGTCACTATGGTGTTGGTGTTAGGCTAGAGAGTGCTTCCCTTAGAAGGCAAAAGTCTCTGTGTTGTGTTCTTGACTCTAGTCCATCCCTGACTCCCCGATTGGAAGCAGAGCTGTGGCTGCTCAGAGCACTGCTAACAAATGGAGCCCCAGACACGGGTGATTTGAGGGTGTTTGCAGCCATATTTAGAAAATAAAAGAAGAAAAGTAAAAGTTTTTTTTTTTACCCCAGTATACTTAAAATGTTGTTTCCATGTCATCAAAATAAGTTATTGAGGTGTTTTATATGCTTTCATACTGTTTTTAAAAAATAGTGTCAATTTTACACTCTAGGATATACCTCTACCTACCTAGCCACCTTTGCAGGGGTCAGCAGGTGGCTACTGTGCCATACGGTGCAGGTTGAGAGCCAGTTACATACAAGCATACTTTAGATTCACTTGGCTTTGGGGTTACATTGATACTTTGTCACATAACCACCTGTGTGAGTGGGTTTTGAACTTTTCCTTAGGTTTGCCACCTTTGAGGTTTGCCATCATGCTTTTTAGAACAACTACATGTTATTTAAATATTACTGCTCCACTTTTCTATCATTATATCAGTTTGTTACTCATTTCATTGAATAAGTATATCTTGGTTGCCCGTTCTGCTAGGCCCATCCTGAGATTCTTCGTCTTCAGGATGCTGGAATCGAGTGGAGGTGAAGGCATGTAGACTCTGCTCCAGAATTTGGGTCAGCGAAAGCCTCACTGACACAGTGCTGCTGGTATTTTGGGGAAGGCAAGAGTAGGTTGTTGTGATGGAACAAAGAAAACCTCCCGGAGAAAGGGACATTGGAGATAGCCTCTGAAAAAGTGTGTCAGGAAGCAGAGAAGGGGCTAGGAAGAGACACATTCCTTCGCTGGCCTTGTCAAGAGGTTTTAGATGATGGTTTTTGGTTTTTGCTATTTTCTACATTTAAATAAACTGTATTCTTCAGGAGGCAGTGTTGGATGATGTTAACAGCTTTAGCATTTCACCAGCTCATCCCCTTGACAGCTTCGTGAACTGGGGGACAAGCCTACACTTCTCTGTGCTCAAGGGTCCAATTTGTAAACTCACTTCATAGGGGCTGGGAATTACTACTTTTACCAGTCTTGGAAGTTCATTAGAGAGGACATGTAGTTTTAAATAATTTTTTATATAAGATTTTATGTCATAAAAAAATAAATTTTGCTCGTCAAAACCTCATTTGTACCATTGCCCCAGTTTATTATTCAACTGGTATTTCCTTGGTTCCTGGAGGCACAGTCTTCTGATTTCTACAGTAGTTTCTCTCTAGGTGCCCTGGAACTGTTAACTATCCTTTCCTACGTTGTGCTTATTCCCGTACTTGCCTTTTCAGCCCTCCTTACAATTTTAGGGATGGTGTTGACTCATTTGCATGCCTCATTGTGCAAGAGTGGATGCCAGTAGCATTAAGAAACAAGCTGGCATTGTCCTCCAGCTTACTGTGCTTTTTATAGGGTTACAGTAGAATTGATTTTAACTTCCAAGAAACAGTGTCCGTGAATTTTGTGTATAATAGCAAGAATACTTAAAATACTGGTTTTGAAAAACTCTATTGTCTTATATATTAAATGCTATAGAAAATTAGTTAAGATTGATTTTGTGAGCTCAGTGTTCTCAGTTTTTTGTTGTTGTTTTTTTTTGTAGCAGTGCAAAGCAAGTTATGCTTTGAGTGTAAATGGACTTGTTATTCCCTCTGACAGCTGCAGGGGGAGTCTGCAAAGCCGAGAGACCCTGTGCAGTCCAGCCCTGCAGGTCCCACGGGAGAGAAAGCTGCAAGTCCCTCAGAGCTAGAAAGAAAGCTGGTTCCTGGAATTGGTGACGCAGAAATAATAGAAAGGACTGAAGATTTAGAGAAAAATGGAAATAAGAAGGATGGCGTGTGTGGGTAAGAAGCACAGTTATGTCTTGAGCATAACCTAGTGTCTTCCCAGCGGAGCAGGTGGACAGGGACCCCAGAGCCTTTCCTGCAGTGGTTCCAGCAGGCAGTGTGGAAACACCATTGGCTGGCAGAGTGCTCTGTTCAGTGTTAATGAACGTGCGGTGCCAGTGCTGCTGTCTGTTGTCTGAAGAGGCTATGTGTATAAAAACCCCGTGATGCACAGAGTTGGGGTGAGGGCTGAGTGGGCCGGGGAGAGTGTGCTGTTGGTAATCAGCAATATCCTCAGATTCCAGACTGACTGATTGCATCCCGATTCCTTCTTAGTCCTCCTCCATCGAAGAAAATGAAGTTATTTGGATTTAAAGAAGATCCATTTGTGTTTATTCCTGAAGATGACCCTTTATTTCCACCTATCCAGTAAGGATTAATTCAACCTTTTTTAATTCTTCAAAGGAATTTCCTGTAGGGTTATAAAAGCATAACTGGTCACATTTAACCATAGTTTTTTATTTAGCTCTGTATAGCATTTTTCCTCTTTAATTGCATGTTAGAGCTGGGTGAAACTTTAGTGTGTTTTCTGAACCCTTCAATTTAAAGTGAGCAGTAATCAGACAAAATAAGCTGCACAAAGATAAAGACATTGGTAAAGAGATGGAACAGCTCTGGACTCTGATCCCGAATATAAATTACTTAGTTGAGGTATAAGATAAATGGACAGAGCTGTGTTACTTGGTTCTGGTTTAGGAAATGAGAAATAAGGGGTCTGGGTGGGACCTTAATTGGGAATCTCCAGGCAGAACAGAGAGTCCGGTCTCATGTTCTCTTCCTTATTCACTAAATCTTTGCATGTGTTCATCAGAGTGGGCACTTAACATTGTCTTTCAGATAACTAGCCCTTTGAATACACTTGTAAAACTCCCTATTCAAACATCTCTAAGGCAGTCTTCTCAAGTCCTTGTCCGTGGAGTCGCCATTGAGAGAGAGAAATTGCTCATGTTAGTGTAGGGTCCTGATCTGGTTGTCCCTTCCATAAACATTTCTGGAGGTTTCATGTGAAATAGACTGAGCTTAGAGTTTGAGTGCCCTTAAACCACACTGAGTTTGAGAAATGTAGTTCTGTAGTAAAGAATTAGGGTGCTTAAAGACAGTCTGTTAAGTTTTGAACTATATATACTTTTATAAACACCTTGGTCCTATTTATAGGAAATTTTATGCTCTAGATCCTTCATTCCCAAGGATGAATTTATTAACTCGAACTACAAAAGGGAAGAAAAGACAGCTCTACATGGTTTCCAAGGAGCTGAGAAACGTGCTGCTGAACAACAGTGAGAGGATGAAGGTATAGGTCATAGCTGGGGACTAATGCATAATGGAGGGCGCCTGCTCAGGTTTCCCTGGAAGAAACAGATCCTGGCGCTGGCTCTTCTGTGTCTAGTGTGGGCCGAGGTCCCTGAGCCTGCTGTGTGCTGTCAGAGTCCTAAGCAGGCCCATGCTCTGTGGCCTGTGTCCCTTCTGTTCCACTGTCCCTCCCACTGTTTGTACCATAGGAGGAAGGTGCTGTGGGTTTGGAGGCTTTGGGCACTGCTGCTGTGGCTTGGTGTTATTTGTCATTTCCATTTTCTGTACAGTTTTCCTATTTTAAGGCCCTGTTTTCATTTGCTTTACTGTTTTCCCAACTTGTTTTTCCTTTTGCCTGTGTTACCTGGAGGTCCGTGAGGTCAAACTATTTTCGTAACAGTACCAGAACATTATCTTCATAGTGGGTCCACAGTGGTTTCCAGGGCGATAGCATCCTTGCTCCTGACGATCTGTGAAATGTGCTGGCGTATTCTTGTATTTTCAAAGATTGCTGGTTTCGTGTTATTAGTCAGCATAAGCCATCAACCAAAGCCATTTGAAAAGAGGAGCCCATCACTTGGGCTTTGAGAACTGCTGTTAACCCCAGTTTTAGTCA